>JAOYMZ010092571.1:0-10460 GCA_025802335.1 Pinguicula primuliflora | reverse complement strand
CATAAAATCTGTGTTTCCCACCAGATTGTTGGAATTGATCTCTTGTCCTGCATTTATACAATTAAGCACGAAATGAGCTGCAAAAAGAGGTGTTTAGGTAAATAAATCAATGAAAACACATGTGAAATGAGTCTATAAAATGCATATAAAATAGGCTCATCACAGGGTACAAAAAAATACAACCCCCCCCACACACACACAAGCACACGAAAAAATTGGGCAGATACAGTAGAAACATGCTTAGGGGATTGAGACAGGGAATTTTTCTCGAGGCTGTATTCACCTGCATATGCTCCAGTGCCGCAGCCACATACACAGTCCTTCGATGACATCCAGAGGCAAGCTATAATTCATCAATCGATGCAACTAGACCCTCTGGACATCCCTTACTCTCCACAAAACAAAGGGAACATGCCCCCAATAGACAATGTGACACACCTATCGGGAAACCCATTCTCCCCACAGTTCAAACAAGTCGTTCCTGCTCTTGATAATGTGCAGTATATGTCAGATTGCTCCGATGAAACTCTATATGAGATTCAAGTCACTACAACTGGTCTACCGCTATCCCAGGTATGGCCCGTGGATTGTGTTGACGATCCCCACATCTCCTCCTCGGAACTAGACACTGATGGTTTTAATGACTATGAGGATTACTTCCCGGATGTCCTTCCAGTGCCCCCACCGAAACCACCTGGAAAGAAAAAAGGGTCGGAGGAGAAAGCCAGCCCGTGACGCAGTGCACGCTTCCGCGTGAAGAAACACTGACCTCCAGCTTCAATTGTGATTGTACCTTTGCATGACTAAGCTCACTTTTGGGGGCTAGTTTGTATAATCACTTTCGATATTAATGAAAACTAATTATAACAAAAAAATCTCCTACAATCAGAATATGATGAAATTAGATGATTTTCAATTTTTATTTTATTTCTTCTTCGATTTATTTTACTACAAATCTATATATAAATTTAGATCACGAAACGACACCCCTCCTCTCTCATGGACACAAAATTTTTCTGTCGTTTCAATGCACCTCATTTTGTGTTCTACCAACTGCATGGTGACATGTCTTTTTTTTTTTCATTTGGTTCGTTTTTTTGTTTGTTTTCCCTTTTTCTACGTTAAATGAGCCAAATTGATATGTACATTTTATTTTATATTATATAAATTATCTCTCTTAATCTTTATAAAATCTACTTTATTCGGCGTATTGCTCATCGTTTGTCGAAACGGAGATCGTCATAATTACCGGTGCGTCTTGCGCTTTGATATGACATGCAATTTCATATAGTTTGGATGTACTTATTATTTAATTATTTTTAATAATTCGGGCTAAAACAATTGAATTTCCCCAGCAGTGCGTGCCGTCACGTGCGAGCCGCATTTTCCTTAAGCACTTTTATGATTGTCGTGACATTAAGGCACGAGTAATATGCTAGTAGATGATAGATAGAGGAAAATGTTGTCCTCTTGGGATAACACAAAATTTTGTGTAAAATTATTGTGTCTCTATCATTTTTGTTCGAAAAAAGATTCATTTTGTTCATTTTGTCTGAATTCGCAGGATTAATTTTACTGCCAAATTACTAAAGGAACCACGCAAAATCCAAGGGGCAGTCGCAAAAGTAACCTTATGAGAAATCTATTTTTGAAAAGTAACCTTACAAAAAAAAGAATTACAAATGTAACCTTCATCTTTAAAAATAAATCAAAAATAGAATATCTTTTAGTTTATGCACTAAACGGTTACTACTGAACAACAAACTAACTTAAACAAACCCATTCCCGCCAAACCCATCTATGACCGTACGGAAACATGGTGACCGGAAAACCGAAAACCTACATTTTTTTCGGTTTCGTTTTTCCAGTTCTTCACTCTTCCTGGCTCAACAACTGGTCCGAAAATATATTCAGAGAGAAAGAGAGAGAGATCATCAACGGGCGAAGCATGAAAAGGGTGCATTTTAAGATGGTTTATTTGTTGAAGGTGTGTTTGACTTTGAGTTCTAGCTGATTTATGTCACTATCGTTATAATCGAGAGATGGATCATGCATTTTCTTGTGAGATTTATACTTCCGTATGGTATTTACAGTTGGATTGCTTCATTACATTGTAAGAATGGGAGCGTAAAAGTGACGCATAGTTTCGTGTCTCACACGACTAGTCATCGTTCACTCATTCGGTCTTAACACGACTAATGTCATCGTGATATCCGACTCTATAATTTCATCACATTTACATATGTTGCTCTGTTTTGGAGAGTGAAAGTGAACGGATAGTTTCGTGTCTCACACGACTAGTCGCCGTTCACTCATTGGGTCTTAACACGACCAATATTATCGTAATACCCGACTCTATGATTTTGCCACACTTACATACGTTGCTCTGTTTTCTATTGTTTGCAGATGATGATGACTCTATTTTATAAGATTGCCAATTTTTTGGAAGTAAAGGATCATCCGGATAGTATAGCTGCAGACGCCAAATGTAATTTAAGAGCTGCTCAAATCAAGGAGAACATATTGTTCGCACCTCTGTTAGATCTCATGTACAACAGATTCGGACGCAGTAAAGATACATTTGATCTAGTTTTGCAGTACAATCCCAACAGGAAGTGCGACGATGCTGAGTCTATAATTTTCTTGCATGATGATGGCAATGTTTTGGAATTTTAAGGCCAACGTGAGAACGAGAATTCAATGAGACACACCTTGGAAGTTATTTTGCATCCTAAGGCGAACTTGGATGGCGAGCAGGTTGATGGAAATTTCGATGACGACTACTTCGGTCTTGTGATTAGAATTGAAAATCGAGAAACTCTGGATACACCCCCCAATCTGTGGTGCGCAAGAGAGTCACCCACCACACAGAACAAAAATGGCAGTATGTCGAAACTTTGATCTTACAAGCCAGGATGCTAGGCAAGTACGTCCCAGTTCGATATATGAGTCTCAGCCTCTGAATGATCCGATACTTGAGTCTCCACCTCTGAATGATCCGACGATATGTGAGTCTCAGCCTCTAGATAATCCGATACATGATTCGCATCCATACAATGATCCTATAAACGAGTCTGAGCAAGTATTAATAGGTGATGGGTTAATACCGCCACCCGTTGATACGTTTGGGGATGGATCAGATATAGGTCGATATTACGACTCTAAAGAGCAATTGATGAAGAAACTGATTGCCACCGCATTTGATGGTAATTTGGAAATTCGTACAAGAAAATCCAGCAAGTCTTTATTAGTCATATGCTGTATCGATGAAAACTACCAATGGAGGGTCCGAGGGGTGAAAGCCTATGATGACTCAGAGTATTTTACAATCCGAACTTACAATGGAGATCATAACTGTTCTCTCGAACACAAACATGCAAGCCAACGACAGGCAACGTCTGCCGTGATAGGAGAACTTGTTGCTCCTCAATTTATCAGTGTTGGGAAGGGGTTTGCTCCTAAAACAATCCAGTCACTAGTTCACACGAACCTGGGAGCACAAGTAAGTTATGACAAAGCTTGGCGGGGGATGAGACGTACTCAAAACATCGTCCGTGGTTCGCCCGAAGAAAACTAAAGCAAACTTGCGTCCTACTTTTATCTTCTCTAACAGTCGAATCCAGGGACCGTAACTCACATAGAGGTCGACAGTAACGACAGATTTCTGTATTGTTTTTTGGTATTCGGGGCTTCGATAAGGGGTTACGCCTTCATGAGGAAGGTGATTGGGATTGACGTCACCTTTCTGAAAGGTAATCACAGCACAGGACAGTGAAAGCAGGTGCTATCCACTCGCTTGGGAAATTGTTGATTTGGAGAATGGATCTTTGTGGACGTGGTTCTTATCGAAATTTAAAGACATCATTGGCGATACTGACAACCTGGCAATAATATCGGACAGGGCACTTAGCAGTGCAGCAGCGATGAGAGCTGTTTTCCAGAATGCCCATCACAACATTTGTGCACGGCACCTCGGGAAGAACTTAAAGCAAAATTTCAAGTGTAGAAGCATCATCGAATCATACTGGAAGGTTGTCAATGCGTACAGGGTCGAAGAATTCAATAGTTGTATGACAGATATCGCGTCCAAGTATCCTGCAGTCGTTACGTACCTCGAACAGGAGGTTGGCCATTCGAGATGGGCCATGCACCACTACCCACGGCGAAAGTATAACATCACGACGACAAACCTTATCGAATCAATAAACTCAGTGTTAGGCCATCAGAGAGAATACCCAGTTACTGCCCTACTGAGTGCAGTAACGGAAAAAAAATGTCACAGTGGTGGAATGAGAGACGTCAGCAAGCTGCGTCTGGAAACAATCCCCTCTCAGCTCTTCGGGAAGCTCAGTTCAGGGATTACTGGTCCAAATCCAACGGACTGGTTGTCAATCAGCTTAATGAACACGAGTATCAAGTCTCAACGAGTGGTAATATGTCCACCTTGGTGAACATTTTTACCAAGTTGTGCGATTGTATGGAATTTATATAGATGAATCGCCATGTGTACATACGTTTGCAGCAGCCCATAAAGCCGCGATTAGCGTATACAACCTTATCTCGCCATACCTCATAAGGCAGTATTTGGCAGATGCATATTGCGATACGATATACTCGGCCACCACGCTGTCACTGCATGTCGTTCCCGAAAGGGTCCGAAGTATCCAAGTATTACCCCCAAAAATTGAAAGGAAGAGAGGAAGACCAATAATGTCACGTCACAAATCGGGCATAAGCAACAACCAAATGCAAAAGACGTTGCAGTAAGTGCGGTGTTCACGGACATTATCCGAAGACATGCAAGGGTGGAGGTGGACGCGTCGCTGGGGACCCAGTACCGACTCGTCGCGAAGATCCCGCTAGAGTCGATGGGGATCTCGTATCGACCAGTCGCGAATCTGCCGCTAGAGTCGTTTGGGAGCCCGTATCGACTAGTCACGAATATCCCGCTAGTGTCGGCTTAGACCTCGTATCGACAAGTCACCATTTCCCCGATGGTGACGTTTGGTACCCCGTAAGGATGAGTCGCGAATATCCCACTAGCAACGACGGGGATCCCGTATCGACAAGTGACCAATGCCCCGATGGCGAGGATTGGTACCCCGTAAGGATGAGTCACGAATATCCCGCTTGCGTCGACGGGGACCCCGTATGGACGAGTTGCGACAATCCCACTAGCGTCGATGGAGACCCGTATCGACCAGTCACCAATATCCCGACGGTAGCGGGTATGTACTTTAGCCTTAAACATCCGTGAACTATTCTCAGTCCGATGTTTCATATTTAAATTGTTTAATTTACGGACGTTTCGGGTGTGATTTGCCTGTCGTGAAGATACGATTCTATGTTCGGTGTTCCATAACAGAGTTACAGAGTGATCAAAACTTTTGAACAATCTGGAGGATACCAACCATGAACCAACATAACCAGTACATACAAAATACAAAATAACCAAAATTGACAAAAGGCCAAATAAGAGCAACTATTTGAGCGCGACAACTTTGTCCTCGATATCACGAGCGACGCTATCAAGGTCATGTTCGGCGACACGTATGGCAGCAAGTATTGCTTCGGAATGATCGACTAGTAGTTTTGTAACCGCAACGAAAACAGAACCATGCACGTTGGCGACGCTTCCGGTAAGGTTGCCCATTAAGGCAAGGTCAATATTGGAGGGAACTTTGATATTGGCCGCGATATGAAGGACAACGGCAAAACACGAGGAGTCGGTAGCAACGAAAGCAACACCGATGGCAAAGTATTGTAAATCTTCATTGTTAGACAGTTGGACCGCAACGTCGGGAATAGATGTGGCGTATGAATTTAGAACTTTGCCAACTATATAGGCAGTTGAACTCGTGATGCTAGCATGTGACTAAAACATCTCAAGGACGATGGCGTCGAAGTCGATGAGGTCCATCCTAAATTAATGGATATCGTGGAATGCGAAATGAAGGAAAGAGGTGCAAGGTTAAATCGTGATTGCACGTATTCGGAGCGTCACATCCCGTGTCCATCACGCTTGCATAGTGATCAAGTGCCTTGATACGCGGCTAACCCAGGTTTAGAATTTTATCCCAAATAATTCGGGCCTAAACCCACAAGAATAGAACAATTACGATAAATACGCAACTGGTATATCAGTTGGGCCCTAAAGCGATAACGACGGCTTAGATTGAGTCGCGGTTTACCCGAATAGATCAGTCAAGTCCCATATTAGTCGTGGTAGATCCTAGAGGTGAACAATCACAATAAAATACGCGACTAGACGTGATTTACCCAAATAGGTTGAGTCGGGACCTAAACCGATTTACTTCAAAAATGACGACAGCTACGCTACTGGACGTGTTGTATCCGAATAGGGTAGTCGGTCCCTAAACCCTGGAACCTAGAATATTGACGAGAACTACGCGACTGAACGTGGTATACCTGAATAGGTTGAGTCAGGCCCTAAACCAATGTGCTTTAAAAATGACGATAGCTACACGACTGGACGTGTTGTACCCGAATATGTTAGTCGGGCCCTAAACCCAAGAACCTAGAACTTTGACGAGAACTATGCGACTTGACATGGTATACCCGAATACGTTAGTCGGACCCTAATGCCAAGAACTAGAACAATGACAAGAACTACGTGACTCGACGTGGTGTACCCGAATACGTTAATCGAGACCTAAACCATAGAGGCTAGAACAATTTCGACAACTACGCGACTATAAGTTGTGTTCTCGAATACATCAGTCAGGTCACATACTCTAGATTCATAAACAACCAGGATCCAATAATTATTCCTAAATTCGTCATCCTGACTTGTATCCTGATGTCTTGACCCCAATCAGAATGCCACAACTCCATTCTTTACATATAATTGCACTATGTATGATGCATTCATCTCCAAGTCAAGATACTCTCACTAGGAATATAATGAAGTCTCTTTGTTCACGACAATCGACTTGTATGAGAATATAACCTTATCTCATGAGAATATAATTTTATCACCAATTGACACACGTATGATTATGCCATCCTCTAACACCATTTACTTTTATATTAGTGAATATATATTAATTATTAGAATTTGTTTATAATTTTTAAAAGTTAATATGTTACCCTGAATAGTGTCGTGGTGATTACGACGGCAATCGCAAACAATGCGTCTACACGTGGTTAACTCGGTTACAGCATTCAGTCCCAGTACCTTACTTTTTTTCCCCCTACTTTCTTAAATATTGATGACCAGTCTGAATTTCTCCATAAACGTAACCCGAATAGCTGAGTCGTCGTACACACGTCATGCATCACGGGAGAGATTATGCGCGATGAATCCGGATACATCAGTCGGGCCATACAGCCAAATAACTAATGACGATCTGTGTTCTTTTTCTTTTTCGGTGAACGTAAACCAGTATAGTGTCGTCGTTCATTTCTCGGTGGATGCGGTAAACGCGACTACACGTGGTGAACCCGGTGTCGGCATTCGGGTGCCCATACCCTGAATTCATAAGTTTTTTGTCTTCCTGACCTATGTTATTTTGATAGATTGGTCGTAACTCGCTGACTATCATCAAACAAAAATAAATACATTGATGATAACATTGATACAAAATACAGGGTCAATATAATACCAACATCCGACACTAACCCAGTAACCCACCAAAAGGTCCAAAATACAGAAATGAGTTTTTCATACCACTAACATTTGCTAGCAGAAGGAGCAGGACTGGAACTAAAATCCCAATATGATTCCGAAATTGAATCAGCGTAGGAAACACTATCACCCTCACTGTCACTAGAAAAGATTATATGGATTTTAGGATACATGCCGGGGAAGGCAGGGGCTTCAGGTTCGTCGTCGTCGTCACTACTGATGATATACATTTCAGGTTCCATGGCGGGGCTAGCAGGTGCTTCAAGGTCGTCGTCGTCGCCACTGGAGGAATCGCTGCAAAGGTCATTAATTATGATGGCGACGCCCTGGAGATAGCCGACTACGACCTTACGGGATGACATGGCGGCCTTGAATAAGGCAATTGCTGCATCGTACGCGTGACTATGATAACGAGCTGTGTATTCTCTATCGGCCACCTCTTTGAAAAGTCGATCGACTTTACCTGCGAGCATGAAAGCCATTTCCACGAACAACAGTGTCTTGGATTCTTCATCGAATGTGCCGGCTGCGATGTCGACAAGCTTTGCAACGTCAAAAGTAATAAAGGAAGTGCATGCGGCCAGTGTTCGCAGACCACCAGTGGCTGTCTCGTCGTGGACCTTGGCGAGATTACCTAAGGTAGTGGTAGCACAAACATCTATAGCGCGCGCTTTAGATGCAATACTATTTGGAGTTTTGGCTCAGAGAAAATGTGCGATGCATTTCTTATTATTACGTGCAATAGCTTCGGTTTTGGCCACATCTCAGCCTCCGAACAAGTAGGCATATACGGCCAGGTCAGTAGTCGCAGAGGCGTAGTTTGCCATGCATGCTACAATGTATGCAGTGAGGTTTGCAAAAAAGATAGTCATCGTGCTATCGGTGGCATCACCAACATCGACCAACATAATCAACAACACCGGCGGCAGATTTTCTAATTCTTCTCTCCGGGAGGTATTTCGAGAGGAGAAATGATTAGCAGCTGGCAAAGAAGGCAACACCGGATCCTCGACGATGATTTATGTACATGTAGACGTTGTAATTGATGTGATAGTAGATTAGATACTCTGATAAACTCATTAATACAAAAATTTAATAAAGAAAGAAACGTTTTATCAAGTCACTACATCTACATATATCGAAAATGACACACTGACCGAATGGTGGCTTCAGTACTGCCACGCCAGACGCGTTACCTCATTAATACAAAAAGTTGTTAATACAAAACTATCAGGTCTTTACATGGCATTCTCAAATGGGCAATTCATTTTGGAAAATCGACATGGCATAGAGTTCCCTATAATGTTTCACTGTACCAAGATTCATGAATTTCCCGAAATTGTCTTTGATTCCCAACATGTGTAGTTCCAAGTTCTTTCACATGTAGATAGCGTTGTTTCCGCTGTTTATACAAAATCAGAACATACAAGCCATTAGTTATCGCCTAGCGATAGGAATACTATTACTCATACGATTATGTACTTACGTGGGGTGCAAACCTGGCTTGACATCGAAAGGTATACCTCTTAGGTATTTCCACGTCCATCGTTTCATGTCGAGAGGAATTTTTTTTATCACGTCCTTTGTTCCACCTCCTCTTGAAGCCTGTTTCCCAAGTCTTCATCACGTTCGTCATGGCACTGCACAATGGTCTTATAAATTTTCCCAAGTCCTGATTGATGTACGCATCTAGCTCGTTGTCAATAACTTCTATTTCTCCCCTCCGCAAGTCCATTACGGCAACCACCCAATGCCTGTTATCGATGTTCCAAAGCACATAAACTACATGCAATCCAACCATGATGGTCCGCGGCCGGGTAGGCACGCCATCACATGGTCCTTGAATGACTTCTTAATATTACTGCGTAGTTTTTTGCCTCGTCTGCTCTTGACAGTATTACAAAATATTGACATGGCAATTGTCGTATTTTGTGGAAACAAGCTAGCATATTTTTTTGATCCCTTCCTCATCAGATAGAGGATTTCATCAATGATCTGAGATATAGAATGGAAACGAAGAAATTGGTTAGAGAAATAATAAATTCGAACCAAATGCATTTATTAAACCTTACTGTTGCTTCCAACCCCACATCAATCCCCAAAAGAGCTCGGAAATCTTACTTTGAAACACAAACATGGCCACCCCAAATATATTCTGGCTTTCTGTGTCCGTCTTCCATATTCATCCACATAAGGAGATTATCCAGTATTTTTTTCATCTCTTTTGTGAACGTCGAGCTGGGATCGTATGACTTATTCCTCTTAGAAACTCGTCTAACAATCATGTATTCGTGCTCCTTTAGCCTAGGCCCCCGTTTTCTCTTGCAACTACTTGTTTTTTCTCGTTTTCTTTTTTTAGAAGCAATATCTTCAGTTAAAATTTCATCATCGTAAACGTTTTTTGTCCCCCAATAGTCAACACGCATACCAATGATGGAAGTGTCTTAGGTGTCGTATCCCCGGCGCAACTTTCGGGTACATTTTGCTCAACCGAAACGTTAATACTGCATACCAATAATGATGGTTGTGTCTTATTAGGTGTCATACCCACGGCTTCACTCTCGATTATATCTCGCTCATTGTTGGATGCTTCACTTTCGATTTCATCCCGCTCACTTTCGATTACGTCCTGCTGAAGATTTAGCTGTTTGTGTAAAGCCTCCATGACAGTCCTCAACTCACAATTCGCAGAACGTAGCATTTCGCTCGTTTTCTCCACCCTTGATTTAATTTGATCAAAACGAGCAAAAATATTGTCGTCTTCTTCAAGCACATCATTGGCAAATTTTTCTAATGTCTTCTTGATCTTATA
>JAOYMZ010092570.1:0-10463 GCA_025802335.1 Pinguicula primuliflora | reverse complement strand
TTGTTGCATCTGTTTTTGTTTTGATTCATGCATAATACCTCATCTGCAGGTTAAGCATTTGGCCTTTTACTTATTGAATAATTACATTGTTAATATGTCTATATCTTGACATAGTGAAGCACATGATTTTAGCATTCCATCAATGTGGGGATGTATACTTATTATCTATCCATCTCACTCTTTTTTTTGGTTGCTACATATTCAGGTAATCCCATCATCCTGTCAAGCATGTGAATTTATTTCTCCTTTCTGTTTCATCTTTCAAATTTTATTTTGTTCTTGGTTTTAGTTATTGCTTTTTGTTTCCAGAATTCTGCACTTTGTTACTTATTTTGGTGGCATTTCTTTACTTATTCTATTCATTGCTTATTCGTTGACATTCATTGCTTATTCGTTGACATTCATTGCTTTCGGTTTATCAGCAAAAAATGAAATACTTCGGCAGCTTGGGTTCGTTTCTTAAATTGTTGTTGCTTTTTTAAACACTTTGTTTACCTCTTTTGTTACATTGCTCATATTTTTTCGTTTGCACTGTTTAGTTGCTTGCACACTGATATGACCAAGACCGACCGTCCTACGGACCCGTGCTGGGCATATGATGTTCGCTTACGGTGATTCACTTTCTTCCTTCTTGCTATTCTACGGTGTTCGCGTACAATTTATCGCCATTTATGCAAACTTCCACATTCTCCTTTTCTTCCTTCTTGCTTGGGCACCGTCGATATGTTTATTTGTTATTGTAGTATTATCCCCGGAACCGTGCCCGAGGGCACGGGCCATAACCTAGTATCTATAAAAGAAGCAATCTTTTTGCGGAAAAAAAAGAATAACAAAAAAAATTATAACATAATTATTTGTAGATTAGTGGTACCAACTCTTAAGTGGAAGTAGTGAGAATTAATGTCGAAATCTTACTAAAAACAATACAAATTGATATTGAATCCTAAATAAGTAGGATACTCCCCATCTGACCCACTCCAACCCGAGACCCGAGAGGGTCGGGTCACACGTTATATGATAGACTAGCCCCGCCCATAGGATCGTGGATATAGCAACAAACAGACCTATTTACTCGTCGGGTAAGGGTCATTGGTCTGACGTTTGGCCTTAGGGTCGAGTCGGATAGACCATACCTGAGAATTGATTATCTCTTGTAGGAAGTAGGTCTGGTGGCATAGGAAACAAAAACTTTCTTCAAATTATATGGGGTAAAATTGAATTACTAAAAATAGTTATTGTTTTTTAATATTAATTTTAAAATAATTATACTATAAATTGAGTGTCCCCTGCTCCGGAGGTATCTTTAAATGAAAATTTTATAACTGGTCTTATATTTTAATTCTAACAATTGAAAGTGGTCAAACGTTTTGTATACCAAATTCGGAGCATTAACATTTTCATATATCTAGTATTATCAGAAATCTTCATATGTTCAGTTCTTGCGTGCTCAGTGTACTCAACTTTTCGTAGCACCATCCGTTTTCGAAATTGATCCCACCATTGAAAAGATTATACATTGTAGATGAAAATACACATACTTTGATCCAATTTCGACGATGTTATCACCGTTTAATGGAGGTTTATGCATCCCCTTGGTTTAAGTAGTCCTAAATAGGGTTTTAGAAATTTCTGGCAACGAAATCACCGAAAACCGAACTAAAGCATGGGGATTTTCATCTACAATGTATAAGCTTTCCAATGGTGCGACCAATTTCGAAAACGGATGATGCTACGAAAAGTTGAGTACGGACTGAGCACGTAAGGACCGAGGATACGAAGTTTACCCCTCTTATACATATATATATATATATATATATATCAAATATTAGAAATGACAGGTTTGATACCACTGGGTGCAAACAATTATTTGGGGCCACGACCACGGGCCAAAGACCCGAGTCTTACCCGGTCCATGTGGAGGAGTCGCTTTGTATAGATTTCATGAAATAGTAGGGCCAAAAATAATTCTGAATATCATGGTTATCCAAAAAAAATGGAAATGACTCCAGTACCAAGAAGAGAAACAGGTACAACAAGCACACAGGAATTGTATTTGCTATCATTTCATTCTTTTGCCAACTTGGTAGCTAAATGAAACAGTTCCATCTTTGTTTTTCTTCCTGTTTCTTGCTTTTGGTCTACCACAGACATCCACAGATTTCTTCCAAAGCCACGGAAATGAGTTTCGTTTTTCAGCAAGCATCTTTAGTCACACACTTCATAAACATGAAAAAACACCCAGCGACATATTAAGACAATGATGCATTTTGGAGTTAGCCTATTGCTGATGACCCCTAGAATACGTTAATTCAGCCTAGAACACACAGAAGATCACAAACTCACTGATAACACAACAGCACACAGTTCCACTGACATTTCAGCAACTGAATTGGACTCCGAAAGTTACACAAGGGCGATGCTGCTTTCGCCGCCTGGGGGCTTCCGCACCCCTCCAAAGTATTCACGAGCTTCAGCTTTTCCATCTGCGAAGATGTTACTGCCGCTGATTTCCCTTAGTTTGGCGGAACTAATAGGCTTATCAGCGGATGCTTGGAGTGCATCTCCCTTGAAGATGTTGTTCCCTGAAAGCTCTGCGAATTTCTGGTTAGGTATCTTCTTTGCTGTCTTCACAACCAGTTCTTCGCTTGAAACACCATTACTATGATGGCCTCCAGCATCCTTTTGTATAAGAGACGAGATTTCATTCAGACAACGTAATAAGGTTCCATGAAACAACAGAATTCATATAATTTGTAGAAACTGCACCGATCAGAAATCGTTGTCTTGAAGTTTTATACTTACATCGCGTGATGCTGGCTCTCCAATGGTAATGCTCTCTCTTAAAGCCAAAGCCCGAGCAGTGAAGGGTCTGGGTATAATTTCAGGTGGTGGAGCAAAAATATCATTCCCACTGAGCTCTTTATTCTTGGCATCTGAAATTTGCTTCCTCAGCTTTGCCTCGTCTTCACTTTCTAAATTCCCGCTCAACTCCCGCTGTTTGGCGACTTCAGGAAGAGTTGTTGGTTTCTTAGGAGATACGCTTTCGTTTTCACCGAAAGAAATATGGCTGATCCCAGACATTGTTTGCTGGAAACAAATTTAACCCTCAAAGGAATCAACAGAAGGGAAACTAAATCTTGAAGATTACTTGACAGTCAAAAGTAAAAGCACATACATACCTGGTACATACGCAATCCAGTTTTATTAACAGGGGTCTGCCCCACATCATCATCAGCTTCAAAGGATTCATTTTCTCCCTTGGCTTTAAATATACCACTGCCAGTCATTTCCTTCATCTTAAAGTCAGAACATGGTTTCCTGGAAAATGATGAATCAGAACAATGAACGAAATAACAGGAATAAAGCTGAAACTGCAGTTTATCTTGTCATGTAGCACACATACCATACCGCGTTTTGTATGCAATATGTCAATTAACTTGCAAGAACATACGCCAATTTACAGAACACAATAATATCTTATATATCTTCATTCGTGATGAAATTTTTAAGACATTCTACTTTAGTTATAATTCAATTCAATCCTTACTAGCCTTCCTATGGGTGATATTTCGTGAGAATGTTATTGATTGAAAATTAGATATAAAGCATTCAAATCTCGTCATCCCAAAATCCCCAATTGTCTGTAATATAATAGAATAACAGATAGAAAAACTAAAATCTCAGCAAGTTAACATCCCCAAATTCACAACCAATATGAGGGCAGAAGTAAATAATACACGCCTAATGTACATAATATCGTTTTGAGTAAGTTTTTTCAAAAGCGGATGTGGTTTCATAAAAGTACAATTTTGTCGTATCCAACAAAACGACATGTAACTTAAAAAATTATAACACAAAATGACATTATGTACAGATGGCACATGTAACATTTCTCTTACGTAAAAATAAAAAAAAAGTAAATTTAGATCCCTAACCTTTTATTCAAGCTCTCAACTTCTTCATCAGTAACCTGTCCCCCAAACACAACCTTCCTAATTCCATCGGACGGCTGCCATTGCACCCCCAATTGTCAGAGAACACTGAAATAGATCAAGGAACATCCAATTTTGAAATGCCGAACAGAATCAAGTAAATATCATCACCTGGTTTGGGCGGGCCGATGAAGCAGGTGCAGGTGAAATCTCCGGCGGATTCTCCGACCACGTGAGCAGATCTGCAGTAGAAACGTGCGGCTTCCTCACAGGCGTAGATTTCTCCATTGCGTCAATCAATTCTTAAATTACCCAACAAAACAAAAAAACAAGGATTACAGCTCCTTCAGGAGACCGATTCACAAAACAAGCCACTGCAATGAGATCTGAATCCACAAGTACACGCCACACGTCACACGACGAGGTTCCTGTCGGCAGATTTCCTTCCTGATCCGTTTGTTGGCAGAGAATTGTTTGATGGATTGAGCTCTGCCGTTATTTAAACTAGTGCTCGAAGTACTGGCTGGCAGCTAACGGCTGTACTGTACTATATTCTTTCCTTTGAATCGACGTAGACAAAATAAAAAAGAACCGTAGGGAAGCTAACCGCAGTGGGCCGCCCACTGTGGGATTAGATTTTTTTTTTTTTTTGAATTTTTGTTCTCCGCTCTTTTTTCTTCTTTCGCTCGTGCGCCATGTGCTGCCGTTGGGTGGCACGTGACGGTGACAGAAGCGGGGCCACTTCTCTTCGGTATACGTTAGTGCCCTGCTTTTCTAGAAGGTACCAAGATGTTTATGCTGATTGGAAAAATAAATAGTTAAGAAATTTGGTAAAGTTTTCAATATGTTTGTAAGGTTTATAAAGTGAGTGACGTGTCCTTATAAATAATTCAGAATCGTAGAGACATTTAATTTAATTAAGGATACATGTAGTTTAATTAAGAATTTTATAAATTTAGTCTATCATTTAAATATTATTTAAAATTTTGTATTTTAAATAATTAATATTTTATTTTTGTTGGAATGAATTCTGGATTAGTTGTTAGAACATCCAGCAATATTCTTATAAAATTACGTGATTACAGATATATGGTCGGTGGTGTACCTTATAAATTTTTGAACTCCTCTATATTAAAACACATATGAAAACGACACTCACTCCCTCTCTAATATTTCGAATATTCTTTTTACCTAAGTTTCCCTTTTTTTTTTCAATTCAAATAAAACTAGGAGGATATAGAAAATTACCAAAAAACACCCTGTCGTTTTGGTGGCACGTATTTTGCTGTCGGGAGTAGCTGCACGCGCTAGGTTTTCATATATGTCTGCCTCCCGTTCCCTCTTCTCTTCTACAATGATCCTCTAATAACTTGATAGGGGTCGGATCCGCCCGGGAACTTCTACCCGTCTCTCTCACCATTTTCAGCCGCATCTCCTAATCAAGGTAGGTCATTGAATGGTTACTTTGCATTTGATTTTTCGTATATCGTTTGATGTCCGTTCTTTTGCTTTTGAAAATTCTAGGGGTTTGAGCGTTGTATAGTCACCTTGGTATGATCCTTATGACCGGCTGCTTTGCAAACTTGATGGATTTCATACAACAGTCAAGAAGAAAGTTTGGATACCACCGGGAATGAAGGTTCTGGGTTCAAGAGGATGACTACAACAGGGGAGTTTATAGCCATGGTTCATCCAGTTTTCTTTTGTTTGTTTTCTGACTTCACAGATTTGACTACGGGGTTATCATAATCTTAGGTAATTACGTGATATCTTTCTTTAAGGAATTATGATATGTGCTTACAAAGAGGATCCTCATGTACACTGAGTTTTGTTTACTACAGGGTTACTTACTTTCTTATGCTTGCTGAAATTGTTATCATTGAACCAATCAAGTCGGGCCCAAACCTGTTGATATAGATGGACCTTCTACTCTTTCTTGATTAACATGCAAAAATTTATATAAACTTCACAATCTCTAATTATTGAGACATGGTGTTCCTCGCAATAGGCATGTCATCGCCATCTGGTGGAGCTGCAATGCCATTATTCTTGCACAAAATCATTGCAACTTGGCCCTCACTGAGATTACATGGCAGTTATTGTTGCCTGGAAGGATATAGATTATCCATGGCAGGAATTACGCAGTAAACATTCAGGTGAGGTGATTGACTTTTTTTATATGGTCTTCACTGAGGTCCTTGCAGTTTTTGTCTCCGAGGAAGATAAAGTCTTGACAGTAAGGATGGTTTTAAAAATCCACGGCACTATCTTTCTGTTATTATTTCTAATTTCGCCTCTATGATATATGCATTTCATCTATAACCTATTGTGTTTCTTAGTTTGTTAATGTTTTGCTGTTTTACTATTGTTATCCATTGTTGATTTGTCTTCTCATTTTTTGGGTTTTATCTATTTTTTGGAATCTATGTTTCATCCCATAGGTAATTAAGGTTTCCATAACTTTAAATCCATCATTCCATAACTTTCCACCATTACTCTCCCATAGGTATTGTGTGACTGACCGTGCTCTTTGCCCTGCAGGTGGATTGCAAATTTTGTTGCTTTCACATGTGATATTTGACATTCTTCTGATGATGCCATACCGTCGGTTTTTTGGGTGGGATTCTACTACACAATTATACCATTACAATCCAACAGCTGATGTAAGTAAAGCATGTCCTTTCCCTACAGTTGTATCTAAACTCATCATCTGTTTTTTGGTAACAGGACAGTGATATTTCCCATAGCTAGGGCCTCTTGCGAACTGCAGTTTTGAAACTACACATAAGGTGTGTGCGCGTGTTCTTTTGTTACTCTTTTTCGTGATCCGTTTTCACTTCTTTCGATTCTTACATTGCTGCACGTATTGTATAATTCATTTAAATACCTTAATTTACACGCAGGTGTATCTACTGTCTAAATGTCTGCCCAATCTGTGGGTCGGCCAACTGCTGCCTGTTAGGAGTACGACATTCGAATGGACAGAGGTCGTGTCAATGTTCATAACTTCTTTAGGATGCAAATAAGCTTTTCAAATATCAATTTTGCCGCGCTTTGGGAATGTCATTCAAGTCTGCTAACATATATGCATGTAGTTTCTCATACTATTATGGTGTGAAACCCAAAACCAATGGCGGATGCTGCATGGAGGGTGATACCATATTGCTAATGTGATCTTTGAGTTCTTCAAAACACTTAGCAAGACTCAATTAGTGGAAGTTGACTGTGAGGTGAGTGAAGTAACTTATTTTTATTAATTCCTCCATTTGTTGTTTGTCAAACCATCAATTACATGCCAGTTGAAGGGAAAGATAGATATGGTGAGGTGGCTCAAGTTTTTCAGATATATAAATTCATCCGGATTCTTTTCTTCCAACATTTTTTTGGAGATTTCTTCCTACCTCCTCCGTCTTCTATTCTTCCTCTCCAATGTCTTGCAAGGCCTACGACATCTGCAAAGTTTGAAAAAGGATGGTAATCTCTCTGCCTTCTGCTCTTTCTTTCTTAGTTATAACGATTTTTCGGTTGGTTTTGATCTGGATAAATGTTTCTTTTTTACGGCAGTCTTGCTGTTGTTGGCTACCTTTCTTATCCAGTTTTTTTTGGCTTAAACAGGCTTGAAGGGAAAGAGAATGGAGCTTAAATTTACTGCTCACACATGCTGCAACTGTATGGGGAATTTAATTGCATGCTTTGCAATGCTTCTGTTTCAAATGCTTTATAACATGTGCTCCTATTCATTTCGTTTTTCATTTGTTTTATCTCTACTTTGGTCACTCTGCATGGTTCAATAGCTATTCATTGCTTCTTCTCTTGGATTTGTTGTTTGCCTTCTTCACTTACATAATGCGCCTGTTCATTTCGGTTTTCAGATTCATGCCTTCTCATTGCAAGGAGATAACATGGCTTTTCATTGCATCTTCACTTACAAATGCTGTTTGCTTCTACTCACTCAGAACTCAAAAGACCCTTAGACCAACAGGGAGGCCAACAATGAAGGGAGGCCAACATGGCTTTTCTCGGCTCTCTTTATGTTAATAGATGTTGTTTCTAATCAATGTTAGTTTTCTTCAATTTGTTCTTGCGTTCAGCTCTCGGAATCGTGCTCTGAGGGCATGGGCGGGCATACTCTAGTTTTATTTAAAATGAGGTAACTTTAAAAATTTACAAAATTTTATAATTTATATTTGTACAACACAATTTCTATTATAAAAAATCTATACTGTCCGGCTGAAGAGAAAGTAAACAATAAGGAAAAAACAAGTATACAAAATTTCTTTTCTGCTATTGTTTCATCAAAATAAAATTTCTTATCTATTCTGGAATTGTAGTATCGAAATAATTTTGGAACCACTTATAACTTTTAATTTTGGTGGCCCTCAAAATATCATTTATTTTTGTTACAAACATTGCACTTATAAAACTATATTTAAAGTTGGTTAGTATTGTTGTGTCACAAAACTTTAGGTCTCGAATTTATTGTTCCGATTATATTGTTATGGTCTCAACTTCTAATCCAATGATCATGATTACAATTCGGAACCATTAATATAATAATCAAGACCGTAATTCGGACCTAAAAATTTCTCATAAAAAAATTATAACCGAAATCAAAATTATATTGATACCATATTTTTTTTAAAATAAAAAATATTGATACCATATCATTTGGGTGATTTAAGTTGCAGACAAATTTCTATACAAATTAGATAGATGCAAGTGCGTTTTATTCAAAGTTGACTTCGAAAAAGCTTTCGATAGCATTTGCTGGCCTTATTTATGGAACATTATGGCTGCTATGGGATTTGACGAGGTATGGTTGAAGTGGATGAAGTGTTGTGTGGAAGGGGCTCATATATCAATAACTGTAAATGGAAGTCCGTGCGGAGAGTTCAAGATGGGGCGAGGTTTGAGACAAGGTGACCCTTTGTCTCCGCTATTATTCGTTATTGCTACAGAGGGGCTGAACCAGTTTATCACAAAAATGATACATGAAGGGAAGCTTACAGGATATAAGGTTGGGAGGAAAGAAGTTAGAATTTCTCATCAGCAATTTGCTGACGATACTATTCTGTTTGGTAATGGATCTCTGACGGATACTATGGCTTTCAAGCAAGTATTGAGGTTATTTGAGTTAACATCAGGACTGAGGATCAACTTTAGCAAAAGTCAATTGTTCTCAGTGAACTTGAGACATTCCGAGGTAATGATGCATGCTGATGCTCTAAACTGTAAAGTTGGAAAATTCCCATTCAAGTACCTGGGAATACCAATTGGCTCGAATCCTAGAAAAGCTGAGACATGGAAACCTATAATGCAAATGATGGAGAAGAGACTTGCTAGCTGGGAAAACATATACACAACGTTCGGGGGAAGGATGATTTTGATTAAGTCAGTGCTTTCTTCCCTACCACTATATTACTTCTCTACATTCAAAGCTCCTACTAGCATCATACAAAATCTTACAAGAATGATGAGGAAATTTCTCTGGGGAGAAAGATGTCAAGGACAACGAAAGATCCATTGGGTTAAATGGGACAAGATAACCTGCCCTATAAGGATGGGGGGTCTAGGAGTGAAAAGTTTGAGGGAATTCAATGATGCATTGCTTGCAAGGTGGGGGTGCAGACTGTTTGTGGATGAATGCAGCTTGTGGATTGACGTTCTGGACTCCCTATATGGTGATGATATCTGTCAACGAAGCTTCCTCCATGACCACCAGAATCATAAATCAGTGTGGTGGAAGGATATACGAAGATGTGTGCTAGACCAACTGTGGTTTCGTGAAAAACTGCAACTACATTTGGGGAATGGCCAAAATGTTAAATTCTGGGTTGACAGGTGGTGTGGAGATACAAGCTTTATAGTCAGATTTCCTAATCTCTACCTGGCTGCAGGAGACAAAGACATCACATTGGCACAAAAGGGCAAATACACTAACGACAATTGGGAATGGAGTTGGACGTGGACGGGTCTATGCGAGGACACTGAAATATATCAATTTGCACAACTCCTAAGCTATCTGGATGGGCTCCCTCCCCTAACGAGCTCGGCGGATAAATGGAGTTGGGGGAATCAGGGCATCGCAACAAGTATAAGCAGTAAGCAGGTATACTCTACTCAAGAAATTTATGAGCAGATGATGCGCCCATCATGGGAATTGCAAGGCGATAATTCGGAAATTAAACATGCTTGGAGCAAAAAGTTACCTCTGAATATAAGTGCATTCACCTGGCGCTTACTACAGGGCCGATTGCCTACGAGGGAAAACTTGATCCGACGAGGGATGATAATAACCTCTAGGAATTGCGCAATCTGCAACAGCGATGAAGAAAATGAGGCTCACTTATTTGCAACTTGCCTAAATCTTAGACCATTCTGGCAGGCGTTTTATAGATGGGTCATACATGTACCTGACGTACCTGTTCTTGTGGCCGATAGCAATCTGCTTCAGAGCCATATGTTGCGAATCAAGCCGCCATGGCAGAAATCTCTATGGAAGGCGCTTTGGCAACTAGCTACCTGGGTGAT
>JAOYMZ010092569.1:0-10463 GCA_025802335.1 Pinguicula primuliflora | reverse complement strand
GAATATTCCTCTGAGCCTTGGCTCCCTTAACACGCTTCTTGTATACCATCAAATTCCGCTGCTTCCTGCGTGGTTCTGGTAGACTGTCATCCGAAGTCATGACATCCATACCCACCACTACCCGTTGTCGAAATTGGTTGCACCAGTAGAAAGGTAACGCGTAGGAGATCAAAAGCCTCATATTCCGGTGCGGTCCCGGCGAATTTCTAAAACTCTATTAAGGACTACTTAACCTAAGGGGAAATGTGAACCCTAAATTAAACGGTGATATACTTGTCAGACTATCACCAAAACTTGAACATATACAATTCTTTGCATGGCCTTTCTAATGGCGCAACCAATTTTGACAACGGTTAGTGGTGGGTATGGGTTGTGCACGGGTTGTGCACAAAAGGAGCTGTGCAAAAGAGCCGGGTTCATATAATATATATGTCAGAGAGGGTTGGCCTAGTAGTTATGTGATCGACAAATGCACTCACCGATCACGAGTTCAAACCCACTCAATAACATTACCAATATATGTGTACACTTAATTCAAAACGACGTCGTTTTAACTTGTGTACTCAATTGAGTACAAAATTTGTGAATAAAGGTAGCATTTCCGTTTTAGTATTTGACCATGGTGAAGTCTAGAATTCACGACATAACAGCCACAGACAGACCGAAAATAAAAGACAGCCTCAGAAGGACTTACGTAAGATTTCATTAGCAGTAAACCTTGCTGCGACATTTCTCGTCATCATCTTAGACAAAAGATCACGAGCAGGTTTTGAGACAGACTCCCACAAGCCACCACTAAAATCAAGATTTTCTCTCTTGATTGCCTAAAATACGCTTTCCAAAGTATCACCTTGAAAGGGAAGAAAGCCAACTAGAAGGGCATGAAGGAGGACACCGGCACTCCAGATATCCACTTTCCGAGAATAATTACCAACCAAAACTTCTGGAGCAACATACGCAGGACTTCCCACAATTCCAGTTAAACTCTGGCCTGGAATGAAAGAGCAAATTTAGAAATTAATCTTAGCTTCGGATATTATTGCAGAAGCATATTTTCACGAGAATACATGGAAATTCTGGACGTAAATTTATATTGATGATGAGGAATGGTAATAACTATCACTTTCAGCAAATTCTTTCATATCTCTTCATATTCACCAGAGTTTTTATTTCATCTAAACGCTAATTTATACAACGGTAAACAGTAACTGTTTGTGCAACGCCGTAGAATCAATACCATCAAACAGCTAAAACTAAAAGAAACTTAACAAATTCTTCACATATAATAATCTTGGCATTAATAAGACACAAAGATAATATTCATTTGAGAAAAAATACACGGAGAGAAAAGACTTCTGGCATGTACCATGTTGAATAACTGTTGTGATCTTGTGGATGACTGCAATATACATATAATGGTTCAATGCCTTAATGACATATTCTTCATTAGTAATAGAGGACATGGGGGAAAAGAGAACCTGACACAAAAATACATAACATAAGAATACCTAGAAGTCAATTTTCAAAGAGAAGGTTGAAGAATCATGACTCCCATCATAAAATCAGATAGAGTTAAAAGAAAAGAATCACTCAGAAGTATCTGCTTACATGATCAAACAAGAAGACCGTATGAGTGTTAAAGAGGTAGTAATTCAGTAGAAGTTATAATAATTTCAACTTTCTCTTATTATTTTCAAACACAAATTCTGTTGAAATAGAAGACTGATTCTGTCACAGTAGGGAAAAGTCATAAAACATGCACACAAATTCTATGTTGTGGTTAAGGGCACAGTGAAAACTACAGATTAACCATATAATATTTTGAAAGAAGTGAATAGCTGAAAGGAATCTTTTGTATCAGAATATTAATACACAAAAAATTGTATGGGTTATATTACCATTTAAGATCCTGGCAGCTAGCCCAAAGTCCGCAAGCTTCATTAATCCAGAAGATGTAAGGAGGATATTCTCAGGCTTTATGTCTCTGTGTACAACACCCATCTCATGGCAATATCGAATAGCCAGCATCAATTCCTTGATTATCTTAGCAGCCTTCTGTTCCGAGTAGATACCTTCTCTACCCATTTGATCAAGAAGGCGTCCCCCAGAGCAGAGTTCCATAATTAGATGAAAAGATTCACTATCCTCATATACCGCCTTTAATGTCACAACTCCTGGATGCCCAGAAAGGTGCTGCATTATCTCCACTTCCCGGTGCACAATTTCCTCCCCTTTCCGCAAAGTCTTGCAAGCAAACTCCTCCCCAGTTGCCTTGCTTCGGCATAACACCACCGAACCAAACTTCCCAATCCCTATAGTTTCAGCCAACTCAAAATCCTGGCTGATTTTCTTCTTCCTTCCCAACCGAGTAGCTGCATCAATGCATCCAATTTTCCTCTTGAGACCTCTACCTGGCAATTCAAAGCTTGCAGTCCCACAAGCTGGTGCAGTGGCGACACCACATCATTGACAACACCCCTACCTAAATCAACAATTTTTGAAACTGCCACTTCCTTACATTTCTTTTTCCTACTTGAGTAATCTTCAAGTGAAAAATGTGACCAGAGAGAAGTCAATTGAGTTTGTTCTTTGAGATCCTTTCGGCACCCATTCGAGATATCAAATCCCTTCCTCTTCTTACACAAACAGTCCATGAATATGAAAACTTCACGCTTACCTAATCTAAGAGACAGTGGACACCATCACAGAAACCAAATTTCAGAACAGTGCTTTTTCCGGCCAATAATACTTAATACTATGTAATCCCACTCACTAAACCTGTCCACAAATAGACACCATCGCCCACTTAGCATTCAAGACATCAACCACTAAATACTAACGCAAACCCAACCTTGATCGTTCGAAACACAGTGAATTCCGAAAAATACCTTTAAGAAGACCCGGTCGAACACAAACCCGCCCTTCCTTAAAACTAAAAAAGCAAGTAGCATTACAACGAAAGCCATTCCAGATAAATGTCCATGTTAATTCAAGATTTCATAGCGTTCTTTTGCATGAGCGAAGTTGCTCGCACTTCCTCCTACGTCCTGTTTCACTCGGCAGACCCAAATTCCCCATCTTACGGGTGGAAAAATCACCAATTACTTCCGACGCCAATGCATCAAACAAACCCTAACCAAAAAATTCCACAAAAAAATCTCTCCACAGGTTTCAGCAAACAAATAATGGATGATATTCCGAAGCAATGACTATAATCAACTTCGTACCAGTCGTGCAACGGAGAGTAGGTAAAAAATATATTGTTTCGATAGTTTGACGGATAGTTGGGATATTCTTATATTCTGCTGAAATGAGAATCGAACGGTGGGAACGCTTCGCTGGTTTGATCAATGGCTGAAGCAAATCGAAGCGATCATATCAAATTCGCCAATAGGAGGGTGTTACCAAATTTTGATAATCAGATATATATATATATATATATATATATAAGATTCTAATGTGAGAGGGTTAGCTTAGTGGTGGAAGTCTGAAACTTAAGTCTTTAAAGTGAGATGAGGTCTCAGGTTCGATTCTTTGAGGTCACGACCGCGGGCCGAAGGCCCGAGTCTGTCCATGTGGAGGGGTCGCTTTGCATGGATCCATGGATTAGTGGAACCAAAAATGATTCTGAATACCATGGTTATCGAAAAAAGATATATATAAAATTCTGTAAAAAATTCTTACGTAATAAAAATTAATGTGGCATCATCCATGTGCATTGGTTACAATTTTGGGCGAACTCACTAATATTAACCATGGATTTCTTTCTCTCCAACTCACTAATATGCTGCATAATGAAGCATATCTAGGTGCAACTAAGGCCTGGAATAAGCTAATTCCAAACAAAATCGCCAGCTTTACTTGGAAATTCTTGCAGGAGAGGCTTCCAACCCGGGACAATCCGAGGCGTCGTGGAGTTGAAATTCCAACTGAAATCTGCCCCCTATGCGAAATAGACCAGGAAACAGTCAGTCATTTATTCCTGCTCTGTCCTATAACGTACCACATCTGGAGAAAGATCCATGAATGGATACAATGTACGGGAGCTGTGCAAAACGAAATCAACAAGCACCTGGAGCAATTTATGGGCAATCCGTTCCCCCCATGACATACGCAGATCTGGAATGTTTTGTGGCAACAAATTATATGGAGGATTTGGAAGCTCCGAAACACGAAAATCTTCGAAGGAAGAATGCTCCGACTTGACGACCTTGTGGAGCATATACAAATGGACTTGTGGTGGAACCTCAAAACGCACAAAAAACTGCTACCCAAAATTGGATTTGAAGATTGGAGAAGATTGTCAGAGTTTTGCATCGAGTGAGGATGAACGATCGAAAGTTAAGTTCTCAATTTGGGAAGAACGCTGTAATGTTAGGTTCCCAATATGGGAATGTTGCCAGCAACATTTGTAAATATGTATCAGATTTTATATATATAAAAAGGCAAAAACTTACCTATGAAAAAAATTGGGTTTCTCTCTCTCTTTGCATGTACAATCATAATCATAAGTGGGTTCATCCAAAATTGTTAAATATTAATGGGTTCACCCAAAATTGTAACCAATCAAAAAATTAGTTTTGTACACCACTTTTTGATAGCGGTGTACAAAAATGCTCTCCATTCCACCGTAGATCCTGAGAAATCAACATGTTTTGCACAAAGGTTAGCTCTATTTTATGATCGGAAGCGGAATTTTTCTTCCTCCCCACTGCTATGGCGTCGAATTATGCTGAATTCGAATTAATCAAAATTTAACGATTCAGATTAAAATTATTTTTAATTGAATATTAAATGAATCATTTAATCTGACCGTTGAATTTTGATCCAACCATCTAAATTAAAATTAAGCATCATTCTTTTTTATTTTTTTATTTTTTAAATTAAGTATCATTCGGAACCATAGTATCTGAGAGGAGAAGAAAACTGATGGGATCGAATGACAAAATTGTAACAAAAAAAACGATCACATTAATATGACTCGAACCCGAAGTAACAGAGTACTCGATCTATGTGGCATAGAGAAATAAGATTAATTTCATTTTGGTAGTTTGGAAGAAAACAGGAACGTAGAGAGTTTCTATTATTGATACACAACTAGCAAGAATCCATTGTCCTCTGATTCAGACCAGAGATTGGAACATCTGCTGTACTGTTTGAAATAACATAAAATGCTCAATCAAACAAAACCTCTCAAACCTCAACATCTTCATATCAAATCTACACTGTGCAGCCATGTTCCCTCAGGATGTTGCGAAAACTAGCCGCATCATCTGCCAAACCAACTTCCCCAAACGCATCCAAGAGCTTATTACACATGGAGACGTCGAACTCCGAGCTTGCAGATTGCTTCCATTGATCAATAACCTCACCAATCTCTTTTGAATGCCTCATCATCAGGTATGAAGACAGTATGCAGACGTAGTTTCGCCCCGTTATCTTCTGTCCGGTCATCCTCAATGCCTTCCAGATTTGATCAAGTTTCTCCCTGTGACCCAGTGCTCCATACAGAATAACAAGAAAGTCATATGATATGAGCTCTCTCTGTGTAACACCACTCTTCTCAGTTTCCACAAGGGAACCTGATTCCTGATTTACTAGGTCACCCGATATAATGTATACTCTTGCAAGTTTCATGTATCTATTCCAGCTTTCATTGCATCCCGGATCGATACGCATCGCATCAAGAATCCTGCTCACCTCATCCATGTGCAGTGATGCAGCACAAGAGCTTACCCATAGGTTGTAAGTGAACAGATCCGCAGCTACATTATGACGTTTCATATCTTGAACAACTGAAGGGACCTTTTCCAGCTGACCAACCGACATGTAAAGAGTCATCAGCTCATTGTAAGTGATGGCACTCAATGAAAGATCAGCTCCCTTTATTCTCTCGTAGAGTTCCTCCGCCCTGTCGACAAGCTTTTGTCCAGCATACGAGTGTAGAAGAGCAGTGTATGTCTCACTTGTTTTAGCTGATGAAGGCAATGCCTCAAAATAGCGCTCAGACGCATCAATACCAAAGACTTTCGTCATCAGGTCGATTCGAGCAGCGTAGTCCGAGCCAGATATCTCGTACTCCTCATGACTAATCATCCATTCTGATATCTACAAAAACAGCATTCAGCCTCACATCTTTCAGATATTTAACATTTTCATTTGATCCCTCAATGTCAAAACTTTCTCCATAGATAAATCACAGACATGCCTAATCAATTTCAAGCAGATTACATGAACTAAATGGAACGAAATCGGCAAGGTGGGTGTCCTTATGTCAATAGAATCAGTAAATCAACATAAAAAGAGCAGAATAAAATCACACAAATAACAAATCTGAGAATTTCTGCCCCGACATAAAAATTCCTTAACCCCATGTGTATAAGCATAACTACGTATACGGACCTCAAGGGCATGCTTGTAACGCTGTAATCTTCTGAGGTCCCTGGAGATAATTCGTAGTTCCGACACCGGAATTCGGCGTCCTTCTGCGACCCATTTCTGCAAAACATTTGTTACGCTTCTTTTGGGCAGTCTCACCCTGAAAATTCTGCTCTTCAAATCATCATTTTCTTCATCTGCGAATTCATCGAGGGTTGATTCCTCTGCCCTAGAGATCGCATCCTCCTGTCGAGTGGCTCCAACACTGGAAGACATGTATCTGCTGCCCACCATTTTCTTGCTCCTCGCTCCATTCCTACAGACGTGAAAGTCGAATTACAAACGCGATGATTAATTTAGGTAAGAATGGGTGCGAAACTATGAAATCGCTGACCTCGACAGACTGAGAAACAAGTAGCGTGCGGCCATGGCTGGACTGGAATTTATTCTCAGCTTTCCGCAAATAGATGGAAGAGCAAAATAAAATTGGCGAAAAATAATAAATTTGAAACAGTAATTTACTGGGTTTATTCTTTCCACTTTTCCTTTTTATCTCAACCTATTAGGTAAATCCTCATTTCATTTTGATCTTTCCTACACTCATATTTTCTCCCTCCAATCTATCCTCTATATTCCACAATCGGAAATTTCCACCCCTACAATTTCATTATTATTATTTTATAATTTATTTTAATATATATATAAAGCTATATTTTTAATATATAAATAATCAGTTAATAAAAAAATCAATATTTTAATTTATTTTAATTAATTATAATATATTTTATTTTAATTTATTAATTTTTTATTATATGTGATGGAAAGAGAGTGGAAAGAAAATCTTTCACTCTCTTTCGACCACATAGCCATGTGGAAAGAGAGCTGACCATGTGGGAACCGACAACTGGTTCTCACATGAGGGAGGGAAATTTATCTCCCCCTTATGGTCAGCCTTACTGTCACGCGGGCGAAAAAAATAAGGAAATTTTTTTTACTGTCACGTACATTCCTTTTTTTAATTTAGCATTTATCGTGCACCGATTTTATAGAGAACAACTTTTTTGTTATCGATCAACCAAAGACAAGTGGTAATCAAATTCCTTAATTACTTTAGTTGGTATCACCAAACTCCCAAAGGTCGGTGTAATTAACATCGGCCTTTCAGAGACCAGTGCCAATTGCACCACTCTTTGGAAGAGCGATGTGTGTCTTTATACTGGTCCCCCCCCCCCCATTTTCTTTCCCGATTTACCGTTTGCCGCCTCCGATGAGAATTCGCCGCTGTATCATACAAAAATTTGTCACCGTTCCATCTGTCGCCATTCCATTCACCGTTGTTCCATTGTTGTTGTTGTCCTGCATTGTTGTCGAAGGTACGGTTGGTAATTAAATAATATAATATTATATATATAATTATTTTTTATAAATTGTTTATATATATAATTGATTTTTTATATATTGTTATATAGAGGGGAGTTTTTATCCACAACTCTTGTGTACCCAATTTCCGCCTTATATACCCAGGTCTAGAGACAGCCGTTGGATTCACTCATCTAACGCGAAACGAAGACTGCTGATTCACTCATCCCACGAGAAATGAAGAAGATTGGGTGATGTTGGAACCCTTTCTCCCAATGCCAGAAATCAACATGAAACAAAGAAGATGTTGTCCTCCAAATGCTGCTCTATCCGAATCCTGCAAAGAAGAGACCCATCAAAATTACAAGAGCATTGCTATTCGTACAAACATGGGACCGAAATTTTAAACCGAATGAGGCCAAAATGATAAAATTGCCCCCCACTTAGCACAACAACACATTCCGGGGGCAGGGGTAATTTAGTCATTTTGGCATCATTCGGTTTAAAAATTTCGGTTAAGTGTTTGTACAAATAGAGTTTTCCAAATTACAATTTGGAGGTGAGGGTGGACGTCACTGAACAGGTGAATAGGATTCCGGCGAACTTCGGTGAACAGGTGAATAGGATTCTGGCAATGTGAGAGAGAATAGGAATAACTGACGATTGCGAAGACTTTGGGGGATAGGATTCCTGAGATATGATTTCAAGAAATCGAAAATCATCGTACAATTGCTAAGACTTTGGGAATTGGATTCCGACGACATCAAGGAAGGATGATAGCCGATGGTGTGGTTTGCTGATCGAGACAACAGTGATTTAATCCCATTCATTGGTTTTTAGATCGAGCGGTTGTAATTCCAATTGGGTATATAAGGCGGAAATTAGGTACACAAGTTCTGGGGATAAGAACCCCAATCTATATATTGATTTTTTTTAGTATTTCTTATAAATATTTGTTATTTGTTGGAATTTGGTCGATAGAATGAATATACCACAAAATTAGCGCTCGAGACTACATGCACTTGAGTGTTTGGAAGTTTTGGAAGATTTGTGTCAGCAAAGTAGTAGCAAAATTATAGATTTCAAGCTTGATATTGAAAAACCACTTCAGACAAATCAACCGGATGTTTAGCTGCGATGTCTTGTGTTGCATGGGTGCTAAGATTATTTTGGATGCTGGGTTTTGTAGTTCATATCTGAGTATAGATATGAAGAAGGATCATCATTTTGTTACAACATTGATTGAGAGGTGGCATCCGGCCACCCACATATTTTGGTTACTTTTTTGGGAGTGTACGATCACTCTCCATGGTATTTCGATAATTTGTGGTCTCCCTATTGATGGCTCTCCTGTTGTTCCTGAGGACCCATCTGGTGGGAAATGAAGCAATGCCTAGTGTGCTCATTATATGAAGGAGTTCTACGATATGGACCTCCCTAATGAGCCATTCAAACACTCAAGGGTAAAGATTGCGCAGATTGGTGATTGGTTGTTGCATGTGCATATCCACGATGGGAGTAGTGATGCTAAGAGTACTTTTCCTGTGGTGCGATGGTGCTTATTCTCTGAGTAACTTTATTGTCGGATACATTCGAGAATAAAATTCCTATGAGTTTCATGCAATTCACCGAGGATTTAGAGCGAGTTTGCACTTATAGATGGGGATTGCTGCCTTGTGTTGCCTCCGCAGATGGGGGCCCATCTCGTCTTATTGAGATATGGCATTATTTGAGGCTCCCATACATTACCCCACACGCTTAAATCACTCGCCTACAGAGGCACTATGCATGGAAGAACTCGAATTTTGCTGAAGTATTTGGGAACAAATGGCTGAAGAGGATGCTAAGCATTGATATATCCTCTCATGTGATCAGGAGCATTCAGATTTAGTTGGATGTCATTCGTGCAGAGTAGATTAGTATTTATATTTATTTAGTTTCATAGTACTGTAAATTTATTAAATATATTTAATGATCGGTGTCTATTTTTAGTTCGAGTCCACTCCGTAGACTGAGCTGAAGATGCTGATCGACGCTTGTGAGACTATGACGGGCTGATCTATTATTGGGATGTTGTGGGGTTCGTGCACGTGAGACGAGTTCGGCATCAGTTTGGTTATGTTCAGCCAATACCTGTGTCGGTGGACAGGGTGAGTGAGGATCTAGTGCATGCTCCGGATAGTGTGCAGAGAGTTGGGAGATGCCCAGCTATTGATTGACAATTCTGACAGATGTGGACGGATCGCCTACGTCATGTCAGTGGGGACCCGACTTTAGCGGATGTGATTTGGCACATGGGAGCCAACATATTTGGGATGATATGCTCGTCATAGAAGCCCATCCTACAGTTCCGTATTTCCAGTGTTGCAGACTGATGTGCCATATGATTAGTTCTCTTTTATTGCCGTGATGGTAAGTTGATTCTACTTTATTTACTTTTATTATTATTTTACTTCGAATATTAAAATATATTATCATATTTACTGCAGCTGCAGCATGCGGAGTCGATTGTTGACATGTGTCATACCTACACCCAGATTCAAGCTTCCATGCAATGGTGCTACATAGCCTATCTTTGACGCAGGCTGGACATTCATTAGACCTTGCCTCCCAGTCGAACTACGAGTGGACGCAAGTGGGCATGCCTCCACCTCCTACTGGTGGCATGCGTAGTTCGACCCTTGAGCTCTATGTTGGACTATTTGATCATGGTGCATCCACATCTT
>JAOYMZ010092568.1:0-10463 GCA_025802335.1 Pinguicula primuliflora | reverse complement strand
TATGCTCCGCTCCTAGACAAAACCCGAATACCTCAACCCTCACTACAGAAACTAGCTGTTGTCGCCATATTCGACAAGTTCCGCACAGAGCTGCAATCCAGTAGCGGTCGAGATGCCGTCAGCCGCTGCTTACGCTCCGCCGTCCCCGCCGTTATCGACCAGGCAACCCGGGAAATTTGCCGCCTCGTCAAGGACTCTAAACTGGAAGTTTTTACTGGGTTACTGGAACTGCAGTCTGCACTGGAGGGCACCCCCAGCCCGCAATTCAATACTGTCTTTATCAAGGCTATCGGATTGCTTACTAGACTTGGTTTCCAAGAAAACCCATCTTCGTTTCGGTTTTACGCGTCAGAAAATCACCCGTTCGTCAAGGTAATACTGCAATCCAATTCGAGAGCTGAGTGTTAAGTATGATCTAAAATGTCCAACTATTTATTCTGGTTAGAGGGAGACATAGAAGACCTTTATGATGCATGGCATTTATTGGACTTACTCATTCCGATTCTCTTAATTGCATCACATACATTATCTGTTTAATTGGGTACAATCTTGAACGGAATAATCATGCAACCCTATCATCCTTACTTTACAATATAGATTATATTTTGGGTTTTCTTGGTCCCATACGTTTATCTTGAGATATGTGCTCTCTATCTGAAACGTCGTTTTAAATTAGAACCATTATGTTCTAGTTTGCTGAATTATATGGTGATTCTCTTACATTGTGGATCCACAGATACTCTGTTGTGGTACTGAAGCTCAGGGGGAGCTTGTGAAACAAGTAGCTATGTTTATCTTGAAATGCAACTATCTGGGAATGGAGGCTGTCTCTGAATTCCTGCGTCCTTTTTTGAACTATTCTATCATAAAAGTTCCCTTTTCGAGTTCAAGTTCTGCATTCTTAATGAATTTGGTGAACGCAATGGCAGCATTCTGCTGCTCTTATCCCTCGCAGGCCCTTCCGATACTAAAACTTTTAACGGATTGTCTCAAGTATTTCCCATGCAGAACTGCTGAAGTAAGTACATCATGTATGTAATTTTTTTTGGTCGTTAAAATTTCCATTAATGCGGTTTATTCAACCAAGAACCAATACAATTACAAAATGAGGAGGTGAAGAATCACAAAACTACTGGCCTCAATCTCAAAACCGCATCCTACAGCACAATGGTTGTCCAATCACTTATAACCAATGCCAAGTTAACCGAGACAAAAGAAGAAATATCCTGCATTTGAAAGTGATTCCATCATTCCTCTTTGTGCATTATGACAGTGATAAAATTTTATGACTTAGATTAGATTGTCCATAAATGACGTGAGACATGAAGGTTTCCTTATCCCTATTTCCTTTTCATGCAGGAAGCTACAAATGTTACTTACTTCTTCGAATGTATTGTGGATTCATATATTGTTGTATTGCAACAATTGGTGGGGATGATAACGGTAAGCTGTTCATCAGAGACCTTATAGTTGAAAAGGATTTCTCCGGTTTCATCTATACTTTTTTTGGGCTGTCCTGTGTTCCCTCTTTACTCAATTTATTTCTATGTCCCAACTCACAAATTTCTATTGCTTTTCAATGTTATAAGCTTGTAAACGAAGTCCAGATGTGTGGTTTGATACTTCTGCAAGCTGTTTTGTCACTACATGGGGATTTTCGTAATTGTTTGGGCGGACTTGAGAAAATTTTGGACGTATCAAAGCGCTTATTAGCTGTGCAGAGAGAGGTTGGCCTTAAGTATACTAGTGAACTTTCGTCGGCGATGGTATCCTTGTTCCTCATCCTCACCCAATCGGAGCTTGAGCATGAGCAATATTATTTATTGTTGCTTGTTTTGTTTCTCTTAAAATGGAAAGATGACAATGGTAAAGTTATCTTCAACCGTTTTCTGTTGCTGGCTTTCTTTGAACTGTTATATGTGATAATATCTCCACTCGAAATGGAAATGTTACAAGCTAAAGATACAGTCCTTTGGTAATCCTGCATGCTTCGAATTTGCTGTTCTTAGTAGCATTCACCTAGATGGACTCTAGTTTCCTTTATTAGAATTTAATAGAACAGTCCTAGCTGGACCTCTACAATATATGCCTTAAAAATTCATCATCTTGGTGCTGTTGTACCAAATATTTATTTAGTTAATCATCTAATTTTAATTCAGAGCCAAATATCTATCAGGTGAACTATTATATAATCATGTAATAGTTTGATTTGTAGCCCGTAATCTGGTTCAAATGTATATTGATAAGATTTTTTAAATGTATTCTCATGCTTTTATAGATGCTTGTGTTGGGACATTTATAGTTTCCCTATTCCTAAATTTTCCTTCTTCTGCAGAATATGTCGTTGGTGCTTCAGAGAGTCAGTTAAATGGAGAGATTTTATTCATATTTCCTGTGCTTGCACTTGTTACCTCCCCATGCCGGTCAATTAAACAAAGTGCCACTGATATACTCTCTCTCATGGGAAAACCTGCAACAAACTTACCCTTAGTGCAGAAGGAAAAGCAAATACTGGAACATAATCACTTCCCAATCACTAGTCTTGGGTATATTGTTCTCAGGCTTTTAAGGAATCTGTGGTTTGAGGTTAGCTCAATTATTGCCACGCAAAAGCTATTTTCTTTTTATTAGCTTACTGATTTTACACACGGTTCTTCGTTTAAAGGGATTACAAAGAGAATTTTTTAGATTGAAACATTGGATACATGTGATCTCCCTCTAATTATTTGGTGTCTTCTTAATTATATCACAATTTTTGAAGTAATATGCAAGACATATGATGATATTAACTTAAAGTAATATTTCGTGGGGCTATTTTAATCTTTAATTTTTTAATGGGTGTTCTGCCTTTGCAGGATGAATTGATGTCGGATGGCTTCTTTTATGCCAGTCGTTTGCTTGGAAGAGGATATGCCAATGAAGAGGGTGGTGTTTTGACAAGGTGGACTTTCTCTGTAAGAGAGTATTTTTCGGGCATTGTTAAAAAGGGTCATTCGTTTCTACCATTTTCTCAGTCAGAGGATATCTCTCTGGCAGGTAACTGATGCCACATTTTTTTGAAATATTTTGGGGCACATTTGAGTATATTTTTGGTTAATTTCTGTAGTTAATTTCTTTAATTTTCTACTTGCAGAAATTTCAACGATAGTTTGTTCATTTACTAGTGTACTTCTGTTGCATCCAACGAAGAACTCTGCAATTGATATCCTGTCTCTCTGTAGTAATGTTGTGCCCAAGACTGGTGTACCTTTGTTGCTGCTTGTTTTATACTACAGTCATATATTCTCCAAAATTGAAGAAAAATCTAATGACTCGCCTGCTAAGAGGGTAAGTGATAGATATTGATGAAGCTGTGACATTATGCAGGCTTGCTCCCTTACTTTTGGTTGTCGCTCGTCTGTTTCCTCTGTGCATGTTATCTTAATTTACTTTACCTTCATGCAGCTTGAACTCTTACGCTTGCTTCCATCAGCTGCGTCACATTCAGCCATGATCCCGCTATTACTTCAGATTCTTCTGCCAATGCTCCATAACAATGCAAATCCGTATGGCATATGCATTAATTATTACTACCCATCCCGTCCCACCCCCACCCTGACACACCACTCTCACCGTCACTCACACACAAAATAAAATTGGGGCGGGGGTAGGAGGCAGCACCTTTTCTCTTTGTTTTTTGGACACTTGGTTACAATAAACTTATGTATTGGTTCTCTGATTTTCTCTTATATTCTATCAGAATCTTAAAATCTGCTGCCATGCGCTTGATTTGCAAAACCTGGGAGACCAATGATCATGTCTTCGAGACTCTACAGGCAATATATCTTTTCAATCCGACTGGGGTACTTGTATTTGATTGCTCGCTCTGATTTATTCATTGAATATTTATGGAGATTGCAAACTTTGGTTCTGGGTTGCCACATACCTAAAAAATTGGTAAATGGGAAACATGCATACTGTTGAAAAGCTGAAAGTAATAATATTGTTTTTCAGTTCTGAAATTATATATGCTCAAGTCACTTCAATTATGTTTGAAACTGTGTATGAAACATTTTCTTTATTTTCTTTATTCTGTTCTTTTCTGGCTATGACATGCATACCTCCATTGGTTATTCGCCACCTTGATTCGTCCATAGTTTATTTTGTTTTTCTGCCTTTTCCAAATTTAACTACCCAACGGAGTGAAAAGTTCTTCTTCCTCCTTATAGTGGTGCTCAATTGTCTGTAGTTGGAATTATGCTTTGATATTTTATTTTCCTTGGTCTTCTAATGCCAAGCATATTCATTTCCATCGTTCAACTTAATGTGAAACTTGGCGTGAGAAGAATATTATGCAACGCGAGCAGATTTTGATCCTCTATTTAGTTATGATATGTTCTTTTCTCTTGGATTTTAGGGATTGTTGCAATCAAATGGCATACTGCATGCAGCTGAAAGCAGTCTCTCTCTCTGTGCTGCAGTTTCAATTCAAGATGTGTGCAAAAGAAACCCTGATAGGGGAGTGGACATTATTTTATCTGTGCAGGTGTGCTTTACTTTTGCTGTTGAGTATACAATTGTGCAATCTGAATCTAAAAAATTAATTCGTTTAAATATTTCAGGCGTGCATAGTAAATGATGATCCATTAGTTCAATGTCTTGGTCTACAAAGCCTTGCCCATCTCTGTGAAGCTGATGTGATTGGTCTGGTTTTTGTTCCCTCATTCACACATTTCATAGTCTTACCCATATGTGCTGACTGGTATTCTGCCTCGGTGTTACCATTCCAGATTTTTATACTGCATGGGATGTGATTGAAAAGCATATACAGAATTATTTAGATAATGCGATTGTTGCACACGGGTAATGCTCTCTGATATTTCACCCTGATTCACCCTTTTCATGTATATACATGCTGTTTTAGCTACTACTTAATTATCGGATTGGACCATTGAGCATATGCTTAAGATTCTTCTTGGGGAAAACAAGTTGAAAATATGTTCGTCATGCCTTTTATTTCAATTTTCAGTGCTACGTCTAGCAGGATACAAAGGTGGTGCGTTATGTTGGTGGATAAGAAATAAACTAATTTGATTAGTGCACATCAGTAACATAATATACTTTTTGGGTGTTTCGTACGGTTGATTGAATTGTCTGGTTTATGATTATTGGGTTTGATGCTCCCAACTCTTGGTTCAAATAGAGCTTTTCTGATTATTTCTGTAAGGACGGGCTTAGTTTATGTTTGTATTGTTAGGCGATGAATTAGGTCAAAATTATCGTATTTTGTGTTTGAATTTGATGCATCAGCTGAAGTTTGTTTCCTTTTATTCAAAATGTTGAACTGTTTCTAATATTCTATGAATTTCTAAATTCTACTAGACTGGTTCTTCTTTTGCAATGGGGGGCAAAAGATTTTGAAGCATACCCAGATGCTTCTTCTCGTGTCTTGAATATATTGTGGGGTATAGGCACTCGTATAGAAGGAACTCAAAGTTCTCTTTGGACAAGAGCACAACAAGGTGCTTTCACAGCTCTGTTGCAATATGAGGTAGTTGTCAAGGATGTGCCACTGTTTTTTTTCGATCATGCTTTTGTCCGCAAATGTGCTCTAAGCATGTGAGTTCCGATAATGTGGGCACTCAAAGTTGTAAGAAGGCCGCTCACATTACAGTTTATTACGTTAGATGTATGAGTGGCCAGACTGTATAACTTTGCTAAACGTTTACTGCTCAAGTTTAACCTCATGACTTTGTTGATTGTTCTATCACTTCGTTTGCTTTGAACTTTTTTTCAGGTGGCCAATATTCAGAGAAGCGTGTCAGATTTCAGCACCAGAAACGTCCAATTTATCATTTCTGGGCCTGCTACTGATGTATTATCAGCACTGGAAGACTTTGAGATCAAAATTATAATGCATGAACACATGTTAAGAAACAAAACTTAAATTACTTTTTACTTTGAAGTGACATTATAAAATTCTTGTAAATGAGATTGAGATTTCAAATCCTGCTCCTCAATCCTTCTGCAGTTCAAGGCGAAGATATGTGAGTCAAAAGGTGGTATCAGGATCTGGAAGCAAGATTGCTAGGTTGTTAGGTGGTGCTCCTGAGTTTTTCTTTCGCTCAGGTGCGCCTCAGATGGGTTTATGAATCATAAATTTAGTAATCAATGCCAATTTTTTTTGTAATGATTTCTTGTTATTTCTAAAAACTTGTGTAAGTTGTACACATCCAATTCTCAAGCTGCAGACTAAGGTTTTGGTTTTAGTTTGATTTAAAGTAGCTGTGCCAATGTGAAGCCTATAATTGTTTTTAAAAGGTGGAAAAATCCCATGAAGTCTATGGTGGGTAATTTTGCTGTTACGAATGTCTTATCTGCAGGAAATATCCATAGAATTAATGAGTTACCTGGGGCAGCTTTGCTCTGCCCCTCTGCTCATAAAGATGCGAATAGCATAGGGCCAAAAGTAAGTAGAAAATTTCTTTACCATGCAAGTTTTCCCTTATTTTGGGGTTTAATATAAGTCTGCAGGGATTGTTGGATCTGAATAGGGAATATGAAGATTCAGCTGCAGAAATATCTGCTTCTCTTCTACTATCAAGGAATATTCTTCTTGCACTTTTCTCTTTGCAATCATGGAAGCCTTTCATGGAAAGATGGTTGATGTCTTGCATCACAGAGCTCGAGGCAAAGGCCCATCCTACCCCATTGGACATAAGTTTGAAAGCTGGAAAAATTATTCTAAAGGTTTCTCTCTACTATTTACACGTCTGCAACATTTGTTTGCCTGTTGTTTCTTATTTCCACAAGTGCTCCAGACTCTGACAAGGTTAGCAGATGAAGCAATCCCTCGATCTGCTGAGAATATTGCACTAGCACTTGGGGCATTTTGCCTGGTAAGAAACTGAAACTGTTTAATGCTTACCATTTAGTGTTTATTATGGGTCATTGAACTTAGATTATTTTTCTTACTTTTGGCTCCGGCTCTTGGAAGTTGGAACTCATGTTTGAATAATGCACACAACATCAAAAACTTTTGAGGTCTTCATCCGTTACTGGTAGCTTGTTGCTTGTCCTGATTGTACTCTGCTCTCATATCCGGTTTAAGATATCAAGCTGAATAAAAAATTGTAATCTAGCCATTTCCAGGTTTATTTCTTAAAGACTGCTCTATGTTGTTTCCTAGTGCAGATACTGCCGGCATCTGCACATGAAGTCAAATCAATGGCGTCGAAGTTCTTGCTGAGCTGGTTGTGTCAGCATGAGCATGAATACCGCCAGTGGCCAGCAGCAATTTCTCTTGGGTTGATCTCAAGTTGCTTGCATGTGACTGATCATGATCAGAAGTTGAGGATTATTAATGCACTTCTTGAGGTATGTCATCTTTCAAGTTTGAAGACAAATTTATGCCTTTATCATTTGAGCTTATCCATTATAATTGTTGCATGTTTGTTTGGGCTTTACTTTAACTTTATGGAACTTCTATCGAAAATTATACCTCTTTTCAAATGGAAACGCCATCTTGGTTTGCCTCGTGACTTAGAAACTTAAAAGCTGTGTTTATGGTGCATCGGTGCACAATTGCAAAATATTTGATTCGTGGATTTTGAGTGGTTACGTTGCAGGATATGATTGCATAACAGTTTCTGTTTCGTCCCTTGGTCAGCTGTTATAACTGCTTATGTGCTACAGTTTGGTATTTCTTTTGCAGGTGGCATCCTTTAGCAAGAACACACTTGTGGGAGGAGCTTGTGGAATTGGATTGGGGTTTTCATGCCAAGATCTTTTAACTAGATTTGGTTCTGCAAGTAATACTCTATCAGAAAAAGATATGCATAGGATGAAGGAAACTGAACTATTAAGAAAGATCGTTTGGACTTTAGTCCAGATGGTATGTCGATTCGGTGGATCTTCATTTAATATTCTGGAGAACCTAGCGGCTTGTTTTCCTAGAGGAGTAGATGAATCCACTGATGAAGTTTCTCCTCAAACAGAGGATATTGATCACCTGGAGGAAGGTGCATGGGGCGTTGCGGGACCTATCATTGGTTTAGGGAATTCTCTTGGTGCAATATGCAGAGCTGGAGCTAATGCTGCGGTTCTTTATCTTAAAGGCTTGATAATTTCTTGGATTCCTACTGCAAATATTTTTATGCCAAACTCCATTGCTGGTGATACATTTCTGGCAATGTCTGCTTTAGGAGCCTGCCTTGCTATACCAACTACAGTTCTTTTCTGCGATAAGATAACACTGATGGATGATAGTGATTTGGATCATCTCATGAATGGGTTCTTGGAACTCATCTCTGAACTTCTATCAGCAAAAAGATCTGATTCTTTTCATCAGAACTTATTAATGGCATCTTGCGCAGGAGTTGGAAGCGTCCTTTCTATTTCCTTGAATTCAGGGTTGTCGTTAGATGTTGAGCATGTTCAACGTCTGCTGGCTTTATTTAAGAAAGCTTACTCTAGTCCTCACCCTCAACTTATTCGTCTTGGAGGTATGCTCGGTGTTGTCAACACTATGGGAGCTGGTGCAGGGACTCTGATACATGTCCCTTTACACCTCATGCCAACTACTCCCAATCAAGAGGTTGACTAGCTCACTCCACTCTCATATCTTCTATAAGATGAAAAGAATTTTGTTCTCTTCGCCTACACTAAAAAATTCTAACTCGAGTTAGTGTAAGTTTGATGGTATAAGGTGAGAAATAAGGAAGTAAGATTCTTGAGAATTTCTATATTGCTTGGCTTGTAGAATAACACTGTTCTTAGTATCATAAGATAAATATGATATTACATATCGAACAAAAAATGATATGCTGGTTTCCACTAAAGCAAAGAAAGAGGTCCTCTTAGGAAATCAATTTGGAAATATGTACATGGGGATTTCAGGATTTAAATAAAATGCATAAGAAAGGAAAATATAAATTTTGGTTACACTTCTGTTGCTTACGGTTGTTTATGGATGTTTCTTGGCAGCTTGGCCCTCACCTTTCAAACCATGCTGTGGAAGTTGACTGCACATTGCGAATTCAAGAGCTGTTCCTTATTGCACAGAACTCAGATGATCCGCAGATTCAGCACTATGCAGCATGGGCGATTTCATTTCTCAGGCATTTCGTTTTCTCCACAAAACATGCAAATGAGAAAAGTCCGGTACCTAACGAATCTGGTGTCTCTCAGAGATTTGCTGAAGATAATCTTGTCACGAACCTATCTTCATGGCTTATGAATACAAATTATTCTAAGGTAATGTACTATCCCGCTATCAGTCCACCCCCCACCCCCAATCCTCCTTTCTAAATTTCGCTCTACATAATATTTCGTTCCAGTTTGACAAAAAAACAGACAACCATCTTTATGTAGTTCTATATGGGATCATGGTTCTTTTCTTTGTACTTGAGCGCTTAATTTAAAATTTTTTAACATTCAAGTCTTCTTATTCATATATATGGTCGATTTTCCTGATATCCCTCATTTATCAGCTTGGTACCTGTATAGATATGAGATCACGTGCTTTTTGTTTCCGATGCCTGTCACATGCTCCAAGATTGCCCTTATTGGATTGGAGATCTCTGGTCAGACGACACATGAAATTTGGTGGACAAGTTGCTGAAGTGCCTTCACAAGATGTACCCTTTGATGAAGGAAGTCTTCAAAAAGCATGCTTTCTTTTTTTGCTGTCTCATGCTTCGAAATCGGATTCGCTTCTGAGCTTCCTTGATGAGCTATATGATGTGGCGCAATTCAAATCACTGGAGCCCAATCTGCAATCACTGATGCTCTTGCACCTGGCAGATCTATTTAACACATTCTCCGAGACCAGACTTGTGAAGCTTTTTGATGATATGGCTTATTTCTTGCATTGGCATGCTTCATCTGATCAATACAAATGGGAACAAAAAAGCTCTTTGCGAATCTCATGCTGGAAAGGCCTTCAACTCTGTGTTGCCAAATCAGGCATAGAGGCTAGGGATTATGCTAAACATTTGGAGCAATGCATGACGGTGTTATTTACAATGTTACCGTGGGCTTACTCGAATACTGCTATAGAATCTAATCAGAAGAATTACACATTGGAGTGGTTTGAAGCAATCCAGTGTATCGCGAAGGCTCAAAAAAGTTATTTACAAGATCTACTGCTGGTAATATTTCCTCATCCCATATTTCCTTTTCTTTCTATGGTACATTGGCGCTACTGATTTGCTGCCTTGGACATACTAGAGGTTTTCACCTCATCTAAATCGTACCCAGAGAATCTTAATTTGTCGGCATCTAAGAGCTTTTAAATGGTGATATTTGTTTCTCTTGCCGCATTAGGTCTCAGAAGCAGATTTTCAGCAACAAAATGATGGAACGTGCGAACATCTGAAAAAAGTCCAAGCTAAAATTGCACTAGTTCGAGTTGGTTCCATCCCTTTACCAGAGCTTGCAAAATTGAAATCGTATATTCTGAACATAAAATCTGAAGGTTTGTA
>JAOYMZ010092567.1:0-10463 GCA_025802335.1 Pinguicula primuliflora | reverse complement strand
TTATCATCTCAAAACAAGACTCAGACAACATTGACTAATAGAGGCTCAGCAAAAGTACCTTGGCCGGAGGCGTGTGCTATATTTTTATAGCATACACCCCCGTGGCAAGCAAGACCGCGAATGGATTCACAATATGAGAATCCTGAAGCAGTCGAGGCAGCTTAAATTTTCCAAGCTTTGGAGCCCTGCAGCAGCAAAACTATCCTCAACATTCAAGTCGGGATAGCCAGTTTTCAGACCCCAGAAGTCTTAGATGGATCAGTTTCTGTCCTGGAGCATGATTCTGGAAGGTATTTGTAAATATACATTATTAAATTAAAAATATTAATCTATATTTAAAAATATTCCAAAAATTACCTTGCGGTAGACAAACCTGCTCAATTCACTGCCGTTGCAAACGCTCTTATTTACAAAGTGAAGATAGGAGATTTGTGTTGCGGTGGTAAAAAGTGGGAGAATGGGACCCTATATATACTATGGGCCGCACTGAAAGCTTCAGCACGGCCTGACCTCCATCGTAATTTCTCGTGCTCGCCACGTTGCGCGGAAAATCCACTGCGCTGAAGCCTTCAGCGTAGGGCTGTAAACGAACAGAGCTATTCATGAACAAGCTCGTATTCGGCTCGTTAAAAGCTCGTTCGTTCAGTTCGTTAAGCTTAACGAGCTCGAGCCCGAACTTGTGTTCGCGAACAAGCTTAACGAGCTCGAGCTCGAGCTTGTTCGCGAGCCCTTAACGAGCCGCTCACGAACATTAATATAATAATATTATATTATTTAATTTATATATATAAAATAAAAATAAAATAATAAAAAAATAATAATAATAAATAATAAAAAGCTCGTGAGCTCGGCTCCTGAGTTTGTCCATGAGCCTGTTCACAAACGTGTTCATGAGCTCCGTTCGAACTGAGCTCGAACACAGAGTTCGGCTCGTTAAGCTCGCAAGCCGAGCTCGAGCTCGGTTCGTTTACAGCCCTACTTCAGCGTGGACGTTAATCCACGTGGAAGGCTTCAGCGCAAACTCCTTAATTACGAATTAAGGAGTTCGCGCTGAATGCTTCAGGCTGGCAGGGCATTTTAGCATGTCTACCGTCCTGACAGGACACATAAAAAATTGACCTGATAGTTGATAACAAGATACTCAAGATCGCCGGTAGACTAAAGTCAGCTAAAGGCAATTAAGTTGGGGTCCGGGCAGTGGGGGGTCACAGGGGGTTATAGACCTACTATTTCCCTCCTGTCCCGTCCCCACCAATCTGTCTTACAGATTGGAGTAAGGCGACGTACCGCTTCTGCAGCTCGGGTTGGGTCCGGGTCGTGGGGGGTCACAGGGGGGGTTTATACCCAAGATTCTACCCCAATTTTCCCCAAAAACCTTACCTTTCAGTCAAATCTTTTGTCGTCTTTTCTTTGGGATGCGGCTCCAAGCCGTAGTTGTATCAGTATGGAGCCACCATCGCAAGGTATTCGCATGCTGAGGAGGGAGCTCTTTCCTTGTCCTCCCAAAAACCATATATGGCTTGAACAAGTATTATAGGTGTAAACCTTCCTGTAACCGGTGGTACAGGATGCTATCAGCGTATTCACATTCTGGTCATGATTAGGGACTTCCACTTGTGAGTGTTATCGTGTGTAGTGCACCAACTTTATTCTAAAAGGCTCTCTTTTGTCGGGGGCCTTACTCCAAAAGCGTATAGACAACTATTTCTTTGGTTGAGATTTGCCTCCTGTAAAGTGACCAGATTACTCATCCCTAACCATTCTTCTGCTTTGTTTCCGGCCTGCTGGTAGCGAAGTGAGAGGTCATCACTCCTCTATTCCAGACCAAATGGACCGTCCTCGAACTTAAAACCTTTTGCTCATTAGCTCATTGTGCTTGGTCTTCAACTTCCGGTCTCAAGTACTTACGATTCGTGCTTTTCGAGAGCCGCTCTCCGTTGCCCGGTAACCCCGGACCCCAACTCCATTCTTCATGAACCTTACTCTCCAAAAGGACTATTTTCTTTTGTTTGAGGTCTGTTCACTAGACCAGTCGCGCTTCCGAGCATCCGTTTTATGGTTTCAATTAAGCTACACTCGCACCTGCGTTATTTTGAGAATGTGTTCGATTGGACAAAGCATGGCATTCGTTCCCTCTCTTAGCGGGTAACATAGACCATTGAGGCGTCATACTTATGGAGTCCAACTATCAGGCGTGCAACATCAATAGATCATAAAGGCAAAGAATGGAGGATTGGGGAGGTAATGTTGTCATCGATTTTATTATACATCTCTCTTGTTTGCATGGAAAGATATCGTTCCAACACTTGTACTTGATTACTCTAGTTCAAGATTGTTATATATATTTGAGGTCTGTGTGGCCTATTCAAATGCTAGGATGGATTCAAAAAAATTTGGTAAGATTATTATGTGTTCTTTTGAGCCCATTTTTATTCTTAGCAACGATCTCGGTTTTAATTTAAAAAAATATTTCATTCAAACTCCAAAAAGTTTATCTACAATCTCCACTAATCAATGCATATGAGTATATTCTCATATATTACGCTCGCCAATTCCATCCATCTTTAATTCGTTATCACCCACTGCCAAAACTAACTTGCCAATAAAAAGTCCAATTGTTTTTGACCTGTCAATTTCAAGTTAATATCATCACATAGTGCAGAAATTTAAAGGAAGCTTATACACTACCAAAAATCTTATGTTTAGATATAGTTCCGCAACTTTGGCCCAGACACCACGATTGGTCTTGTGTCAACAAGTATGTCATTGATATGGAGCAATAGGGGGAATTGAATTGAAGGTAAATGAGTTCAGGGCACAAGTGCGAATGGATCTAACTTATTAATATTGAATGTTTGCTATCTTCTAGCAAAGCCCTTTGGAAATCGGTCCTACGAGTACAAGTTATATATCATCATGGATTTACATGCACAAGCCCCCTCAAACATTACATTACACATTACGCTCAGATGTTACAAACTTGCATCACAAAGTAATAGCAGCGATTCATGGAACCGATTCTCTCCTTTCAGTGGAACTTGAGATTGGTTAAGATGTTGTTGTTGACAGGATCAGCCAGATGATCCAACAGGTTCTGAAAAGGACCAACCCCTGTCACCAGCCCCTGGATGAAGTACCCCAAAACTGCCAACATAGCCAATCTCCCATTCTTCACTTCCTTCAACTTTAACTCCTTCAATGACTTCTCATCTTTCCCGAACCCGAGCGGGTTGAAGAACGGGCCACCCGGATAAGCCGGCTCACCAGAACCTCCAAGACCCTTCTCCAGGCCAAGGAAGTATTGCTTCCCCATGGAACCAGGCTTGGACCAATCCTGGTACCTCCGGTGCTCAGCGAATCCCATCAGAGCCAGCTCGAAGACGAACAGCGTATAGGAATCGGCCCAGTAGCTGTATGACCCAGCCGGCGGGATGACTCCCGATTGGAACCATGGGATAGCTGTTTCAGCTGGGATCAACCCGGCTTTGCCCAAGATTTCTGGTGCAATGGCGCCGGCGGCACCCAACATGGCGAAACGGCCGTTGATGATTTCGCCGTATGCAAGCCATTTTGGTTCGATGAAACCTCCTGCGCCTTCCGGATCGGACAGGCCTAATGGGTCGAATCCGAAATCACCAGGAAGGCTGAGGAGAGGGAGAAAAAAGAAAAAATAGGAGCGTAACTCAATTGGAACATTTTAACGAACAGTTGGAACTCAAAAGGAAGAAGAAGCCCATTTAAAGATCACCTTCCATCCAAATACGACAGGCTCTGCTTGGATGCAAACCAGAGTTGCCTGTTATCCCCTTGCTGGAAGACAAGACATAATGGGAAAACTTATTTAAGAGATTTCATCCTCATCACTAACAAATTTCCCCAAGATTATGGATGAGATTGAACTAATATATACCTTGACAGGCGGAGTAGCTGCAGCTCTCGCCACAAAAGAAACATTTCTTGATGACTGAACCGGCCGCCCTCCGAGTATCTGCCTGGAAGCCTCCGCCGACGAGCAGATGGATGATGAGGAAACGAGGGCTTGTGCTGCCATTTTGGCGGTCTGCTACAAGTGTGAACCAGTGTGCTACTGCTCCCTTGTGTATAAAGAAGAAAGCTTTTGTAGTAGGAGATTGGAACACTCGGGATTTTTGTGGGTCTGGCTGAGACGTTTGAGATTGTGGTGCAGAGCCATTGCGGGAATACAAATTGATAGAGTTGTGATATCTTGTCAAATAGAAAAGGCACATGTGGCACTGGTTTCAGGATAACAGCAGATATCATTGGCTGGCTTGTATGAAGAAAAATCTAAATCTTTGATATACCTTCACCAACTTAGCTTCTCTTAGATTCCCCCTACCAGTATGAGCAGATACAAAGCACCAATACTCACAAGTTTTTGACAAATTGTGCAATGCATATAGAAAAATATATAATAAAAAAATCATTTAATTTTCATGGGACAAATGCATCCTAGCCTAGTACAATTTTTTCTTAACAAACAGAAGTAATTGTTGCAGAAGTTTGAAGTGAACAAATTGAAATGGAAAGCCTATCCTACACTTCACCTCTTTGTCTTCTGTAGCCATTTTATGTACACTACATCTCAATGGATACCATCTGATATAGAATCTCGGTGGATGATCAAATCTGAGGGAATGAGTTGTTGCTTTTATTGAACTTGAGGGAATGAGACCATCATCAGGCGGTGGAGGTGGACTCAACATCTTCATTGCAGCCCACAAACCATGTTAGCTGGGACTGGGATGTCTATCATCTTTGGATATGCCAAATTCAGGTCTAGAAAGACATGAATAAAGATCAGCGTTGCCCTCAACGCAAAAAGGTGAACTTTAAAGAAGTAGCTTGAGTTTCAACAACACTTACTTGCCATGATGATCTTGAATGTACCCTGGAAAAAATCGTATATCTATTAGAACTGATGATAAGTGAATCATGACTTCAACTGACAGATACCCATTCAAATAAAACTTCTGGTCTATAAACAGGAAGAGACCAGAGCAGGCTTATCCGGATGTGATGCATGAGAAGGTATGTATAGGTGCAAGACTCTTTTAAATGATCCCCAATCCTGGATAACTTCATTTTCGATTCATATGTATTGCCTGGAGAAATATCCATGCCGCGGTATTTGTGCATTACGAGGGGAAAGATCATGGTAGACCGCTACCTGATCCTCTTACTGGCCCCCCATTAATTGGGAGTTCTAATATCATCGACGAATCCTACAGTGTGATGGTACACTCTCCGAATGACATCCAGAATATGTGTGTGAGGTTGTCCCCGATCAATCAGAGTTGTCATAAAATGCTGATCGATCTAAATAAGGCAGCTCTTAATGGATCCCAAAACCCATAAGAAATGACATAGTCCGCAACTTGCGGATGCAAATTAAGCTTATGAAGGTGCTTATCAAGATGTTTAGCTATAAGTACTTCATCAACATGTATTTGATGCTCTAAAATATGAGTACTTCTATGTTTCGATAAATCTCGAATAACATCCTGAGACTAAAGACCGGGACGATGACTCTAACTATAACTCATATTGATATCTAAAATAAAATTGTAATAATAAGAACAATGCATAAGCTAAATATAAACAATATTTAACCATTCAAAATTAATCAATATTTAAAGGGGCAGGTTCCGTGGCCCTGACTTTTGCCCTGATTTTAGCCCTGATTTTTCAATTCCCGCCACTAGGATTGCCCGTTGACGGAATTGGGCACATCGTTAGAAGGCTTATACGTAGGAGATCATGTGTTCAAGTTTTGGTCCGGTTCCGACGACGAACTTAACCCAAGGGGAAATGTGAACCCTCCGTTAAACGGTGATAACGTCGTCGGAATATCACCAAAACTTGAACACATGCAATTCAATGTATAAGGATTCTAACGATGTGCACAATTCCGTCAACGGGCGATCCTAGTGGCGGGAAATGACTTGAGGGCAAAAACTGAGGGCAACGGAGCCGTCACCTTATATAATATATTTAAAATTAAAAATATTTAAAAATTAAAAAAAATCATGTTACCGTTACCGTCAGTATCAGTTATCGATCTTCAATGATAACGATAACGGTAATATTTTCTCATTACCGACCATTGGTCGGTCAGTAACAACAAACGATCGATCGGTAGTCTCAAATCTAACCGGTTGGGTCGTGAACTTGGAGAGGGGGGGTGGTTTGTTTTTTTATAGATCATTCTTTAATTTATTGTAATAAAAAAAATTATATACAATGGGGTTATTTATAATTTCGCCCCTCCCCCATTCACAGCGACTGCTGCTACACTGTATTCAACATATGGCCATTCCAAATGCCTCGATGATATCGTCTCCTTCTGTGAAGACTTCTCTCCTTCTCAGCCTCAAATTTCTTCCAACGTATGAGTGTATCCATCAATTCAAGGTAGCTGGATTCCTGAGGACGACGGTCTAAGGCACATCTGTGGTTGTTGGCACCAATCTGTGTACAAGTAGACGAGGTTGAGGATGTTGTGCTACAAGAGGATGAGTTACAACTGAATTTGCATTTTTTCGAATGTTTCCTCTTCATTCCATTCAGTCTGTTGAAATAATTTGCTATTTCTGCTTTTCCACAAATGCCAAAATGATACTTCCCAAATGGCCTTCCAATTGTTGGCATCCCAATGCGGTCAGAGGTGCTGCATGTGTTCTTGAAGGCCATCTGTTGCATGGATGTGTCTCCAATTCAGTACATAGTCCATCCCAGACAAATTCTAGTTCCATTGATCAGTGTAGTTTCCTTTGTAAGCAACCATAATATTATTGTCCCCGGCTACTGCAAACAGGTTTGGGAACTTGTCTGGGAATTTACTTCACCTAGTCACTTATCTCTCCAAAAATTAGTATGTTCGTCATTTTCCATTTGCCTACAAAAATGCTTTGTATACCAGCTGTTAATCCATGGGAACATGAGCTTTCATGCCTGGCCACCAAGCAGATTCGTTTATGCCTACATGCTCAGTAGGAGAGAGCATATGTCGAGCTACACTTGTATCACCATATACACTGTCCAACACCTTAATCCATAGATAAGAATCATCGAGTGTTAGCATTAGTTAGCCCCAATTGGCCAATAGGACCGTGTTAAAGGCCTTTAAATCTTTTACTCTCAATCCTCCTCGATCCTTTGGATAACATATATCTTTCCAGCTCAACCAAGTAATTTTTCGTGAACCCTCAATCTTTCCTTCCCACAAAAAATCTTCGTAACACGTTTAAACACTATACAAGGGCTTTATATATAGAAAAATAAAATAAGGGGATGCTAGTTAGAATTGATTTCAGAAGTACCAACCTTCCCCCACGTGAGATATATTTAGTTTCTCAGACTGTAAGTCTCCTTTCAATAGGACTGTTTCCATGTGTCCTATTTTTGTGGGTTAGCATCCACTAAAATTCTCAAATAAGTTAGGGGATTCTATTCTGCACTCTAGAATTCGTGTGTGGCTCATAGTTTCTGAATGTCGCAGATTTACATAATAAAGCTTACTCTTGCTATAGTTTACTTTCAACCTTGATGTTGCTTCAAAAATTTGGAGCACCCTTTTAAAAGTAATAGCATCATGTTGTGATCCATCACCAGAAATGATTGTATCATCAACGTATTGTTGTTGCTGATGAGTGATTCGAGTCCTTTGCCTGCCAATCTCATAACCTTTCAGCTCCCCACATTGTATTGCTCTAGTCAGTAGCACATTTAAGCCTTCCCCTGCAATTGCAAATAGTATAGGTGACAATGACCAACCTTACTTGATCCCCCATTTCAGTTGGAATTCCCCAAAGGGGCTTCCATTGATTGTAATAGACATTTCTGTAGTTGTAACACAGCTGTTAATCCATCTCAGCCACTTGATGTTAAATCACATAACTGTCATCATGTTAAACAGATATCCCAGTCCACACTGTCAAATACGTTCCCAAAGTCAACTTTAAATAGAGTGCATTTCTTTTTCATTTTTTAGCCTCATGCTGAACTTCACTGGCTAATAACACACTGCCTAAGATGTATCTCTTTGGCACAAAATCACTTTGATTAGGGAGAATTAGAGTAGGAAGAACTTGCAACAATCGTGCAACCAGTACTTTAGATATAATTGTGTAGAGATTATTAACCACAGAGATAGGCCTGAAGTTAGTGATGTATTTGGGACTTGAGTTTTTTTGTAGCTAAGGCTATAAAAGTAGCATTTAGAACTTTAAGAACATTCTCCGAAAACTCTTGAAAGAACAGTAGGACACTATCTTTTAAGCATATGCCTGAAAATTTTGATAAATTTAAAATTAAATCAATCAGATCTTGAACTTTTTCTTACGGGACTTGACTTCCTTCATGATTTCATTTTCGGTAAATAGTGTAATCAAGAGAGGGAGTGGTTTGATTGAAGCAACTTCGGAGATACAGCAGCTGTCCAGTGTCCTTCAGCATCATCTCGATAGCCATTGAAGGGGCATTTGTCTAAATAATACTGGTCAATTATTGCTTTTTTGTGTGTGTGAGAAGAAAAAAAAAACAAATCTCATTGTTTATCCATAGTTACATTCATGATTCACCCTAACAAATTTTTAAGCTTGATAAATCTGGCAGGACAACATTTTTTTTGCTTCCATTGTACTTCATAAAATTCCCTGATCACGCACCAGACTTTATAATTAGTAAGAATATTATTATGAACAATGCTACATGTTTCTACACTATTTTCATAATTCATCTATACAATAATATTAAATGATTTAATAATAGTTAGAAAATAGTAGGATTTAATTGTAATCCATAAAAATTAAAATTAATATTAATAAGATTTTAATAGGGTTAAAGATTTAATGAAATTTAGTATTTAGTATTTATAATTTTTAAGTTTTTTAGTTTTTCGGTGACGAAATCTTTACAATATTAATTATTATTTTTAAATAAAGTTTAGTATTTAATATCTAAAGAGTTTGAGTTTATCATTTAGAGTTTTAATTTTTCGGCGGCTTCAAATAAAGTTTAGCATTTAAGATTAATAAAGCTTGGGTTTATCATTTAGGGTTTTAGTTTTTCGGCGGCGAAGTCGTCGTAATATTGATTGTCATCTTTAAATAAAGTTTAACATTTAAGATTAATAGAATTTGGGTTCATCATTTAGGATTATAATTTTTACGCAGCGAAGCTGTCGTAATATTCATGGTCTTTAAATAAAGTTTAATATTTATGGTTCTTAGAGTTTCAGGTTATCAGGCAGGGTTTTAGTTTTTCGGCGGCGAAGACGTCATAATATTAAATATTATTTTTAATAAAATATGTCGAAATCATATCAACTGACATATCTAATCGAACTACACGACGCGCTGATAATTATGATAGCGTCCATTTCGGTGAACGGTGTCGATTTTTTTGAATAAAATCAATTTTAAAAATAATATGAAAAAGAATTAACATATAAATTAATATATAATAAAAAAAGGAAACCAACATGTTTACGTCAGACTCGGTACATGGGAGCTTCTCTCAACCTTTTAAAACGACAACCTAACACAATAAAATATACAGAAATTTTCCAGTGCCGGACAATGGTACCAGACCATTGTGCCGGACACTGGAAAATGGTCGGATGACTTCATACCCTTGCAGTGGCGGATGTAGTGAAGAGCCAAAAAAAACCTTCAGTATACACAAATTAGGTGTATTCAACGCACAAACAACCACAAACAGCAAGAAATATACACAAATCTAACCACATTTCTTGATAAAATCACTCGAATTTTGAGATCTAGTCTCTTGTAGATCTTGAGAATTACAATAACCAAGCATATTTTTCTAACAAGCCGATTCTAGTCCAGAGCTAAAAATTTAAAGCCTAAAATTAACGAACACCTGAGAAAATTAAGAAATGGTATTCTTGATTCCCAATCTGTCTTTCACTCTGCAAGGAGCCGCAGACTTCTTCTTCCCTCGGAAAAGGCATATGGATGGAGAATGAAAATTGAGTAGATTTCTGAGCCTCCCCTAATTCCATCCATATAATAATGATGTTGGGTTGATAAATTGGTACAAACTCTAGTGGTCCATTTAGAAGAAATTTTTTTATTGATCTACTTCCAATTCCAACTTTTAATGTTTGTGGACGAGGGTCAACAATTCAATTGAACTTTAAAATTACAAGGTGGGGTGATAGTGATCCAACTTCCAATTCCAACCTAATTAGAAATTGAGCCAGGTAATGTCAATATTTTTAAAACCAGCCTTAAGCCACCACACTATAGCATACAAATATAATTTATGTCAAGTTTAGTTGTATTAATAGACAAGATTCCGAATGGGGTCTTTAGAGACACATTAGGTGTCACATCTATAAGTGCCAAATTGAGGGAGGGTAGGCTACGCTGGTTTGGACATGTACGCAGAAAGAGTGTGGACGAGCCTGTCAGGAGAGT
>JAOYMZ010092566.1:0-10464 GCA_025802335.1 Pinguicula primuliflora | reverse complement strand
TTTATAGAGCCCCTAGGACTGTGATAAAAACCCTTGAGAGAATCCAAAAGAAATTCTTTTGGAATGAAAAAGAGGGCTAAAAAAAAATACACTGGGTGAAATGGAGTAGAATAACTCAAGCAATTGAAGAAGGAGGGCCAGGAGTCAAGAATCTGGACACGTTTAACTAAGCATTGCTGGGAAAGTGGGCAGGAAGGATAATTGAACAAGAAGAGCCAATCTGGAAGCAAGTCATAAGATAAAGATATAGAAAGGAAGGTCGAATTCAAATTGGAAGAATCAGAGAAACAAGGAGAAATCAGACAGAACAAAATCAAAGAAGAAGGTCAGGCATCTAAATAAATCAGGCATCTTATTGGTGGCAGGATTTAAACAGGACACTATCACAAGATCACTACCAAAGATACTGGAAAATAAAGGCCGGAAGAGGGGACAAATTCATGTTTTGGGAAGAATGATGGATTGGAGAACAAATACTGAAAACTACTTATCCAAGGCTGTATCGAAAGGAAAGAAACAAGAAAAAATAATATACCAAATGGAAACCTGGATTGAGGGCAACTGGGTATGGATGTTCAATTGGAAGCGAGAACTCCATGATTTAGAAGAAGAATAACTAAGACATATGCAGACAAAATTGGAGCAACATAAACTAAATGCAAAGCGAGAGGATGGTTAGACACTGGGGAATAGCAGCAGAACAAGCTACCAAGTGAAAGAAGGATATCAGTGGATTACGCACGAAAAAACTAATTAGACATTGGGAGTGAAGAGCTAGCAAAAATAAAGCTAAGCAAATGCAAACAGATACAAAAAAAATCATGATATTCATCTGGCAGTTGATGCAGAACAGATTGCCAACAGAGAAAAATTTGAAGTCAAGAAAAATCATACATCAAGAAGTGCAGGCAAACTGTCACCTCTGTAAACAAGAGGATACAAAAGAGAACGAGATACACCTATTCAAGGAATGCAATGTCACAATCCAGGTATGGAAAGCAGTAAAAGAGTGGCTGCATGGTACCTGGACAATGGAAATGCGAGGAACAGCAGATTTCGAAAATCACAGGCAAAAGATAATCAGTCCGGACACATGGAAGATGATATGGATAGCAACTGCCTGGACCATCTGGAAAGCAAGAAACGCACATCATTTTGAAGCGAAAAAGCCAGAAACGACAGATGTGCTACAGCAAATCAAAGAAACCTCATGGGAATGGCACTGGAATTTGGAACACAAAACGAAGAGAAACGGGCATACCAATGAAAAATGGTTCCGGTGGCCAATATCGCCGAATCAACATCACGGTGTGACAATTCCCGGTTGAAGAATTTTGAGCGCCACAGTGGAGAAATCCCAGTTGAAGAAACAGAATGAGACTTGTAAAAAAATCGTGATAGTGCTAGTATTTTTTGTACATTTGCCAATACATAAATAAATAAATAAATTGCTTACCAAAAAAAATATATCCTTATAAGTTGACTTCATCATTCAATTTAGACCCGTGGTTGACCACGGACAATTTACTAGTAATGTGTATATATACTAATTTTGTTATAAATATGTCTTAATTTCTATCGTTGATGTAATTATGATCGCCACCATCAAAATTTACATCCAAAAAATCTATATATAAGAGTTCACCTGCCTCATTCTCTAGCATCTTCCTGCTATATCAATTTGGAAAATTCTGAATTAGAATAATTAACCCTATAACAAAAAATGATACATGCTATAAAATAAACCTACCTCTCTGGACTCGGATCACATGTGTGTAAATGCGCGTGTGACCAACTTATAAGGAAAATATAGGCTGCTATAATTAAAAATTTGAGACCAAGGTAATACAATCATTCTCTTATAAGTTGATGTATAACTCATTCTGAAATACGTGTGTTACAATATACCAACAAATACCATCATCAAGAGTAAGAGTTTGGTCTTCAATGCATAACCTTTACATTGGCGGTGTCAATTACAACGATGGTGCCAAAAATATCTCCAATGTAGGGCTTGAACTTTTTCGATATATATAACTAAGTAAAAAACAAATGTAATCCACCATGTGTTCAAATTCATTTTTAGTAAGTGACAACTACGTATACTTGAAATCAAGGTATTGTCTTATCAATTAGATAAATACCGAACCTTAAAGAAAAAGTTCGGTCACTTTGTCATCAAATCACCAAGAAAGGTCCAAAAAGGGGGTAAGAAAAGTAATTTATTGAACTCCAACCAAAAAAAAACTTTGATAACACTTAGGTTGTGTGTCATTTATAAAAGTAATTCCATTTACAACTATGCGTTATTTTATAACGTTGTGTTACATAGCATTATGTGGCCCATAGACGCATACAAATTACAAACCATTCAGCACCTAGACTTTCCTTAATGGCATTCCTTAGAATGCAATATATATTGAAAATCATAAATGGAAAGCTTTTAAATAAGTAGTTATATGTAATTGAAATTATCAATAAAAAGTTTATACATATGATATTTAAAAGATACATGCCCGGACAAATTTCTAAACCTCAAACAAAGTGCTACTTAATTCTGAGGGAAAGAGTTTTAGATAATTCGAACGACGAAGTCGTCGTAATATTGTTGTAGCATGATGTTTCTAGTCTCATATCATATATATAAGATTTATGTTTATGGTTTCAATTTTGGCATAAGACAATGACCTAGGTAGAAATTGTGTTGTATGAGCACAATTGTCAAAGACTTGATAGCCACACACACACAAACACATATATATATTGGTAATTAAACTCTCACACACACATATATATATATATAGTGTCATGTGTTTGTCTATATAAAAGCAAATGTGGTTCAATTAATTTGTCCATATATCTGTTTTGGTAAAAAGTTTGAGAACAAGGTTTCCTTTTTAAGTGTGTTCATGTTTTTCCTTGTGCATGCCATGATGTTGCTGTATCCACGTTTTACAGATACATTGTACTTGTCTCACTTGGACCTGCCACAAATTAGGAGTGTTGCCAAGATCCAAAGAATAAACAACACCAGTTGTATTATGAGGTAGGACTTGGACTTGATACAATACATACAAAGTTACCGGAGTTGCGGTGCGGTTATGGTGTCACGGAGAAATTTCACGGCCACAATTTTAACCAAAGTCTCGTCGAGGACACTTTTCGGATACCATCGAAATTTCATTCAATCTCGTAAGCAGTGTTCGAGAAAGCGCTAGGCGGACCCTAGGCGGTCAGGGCCCGTTTAGCGCCTAAGCGGCCTAGTCGCCCTCCTAAGCGGGCTTTTAAGCGACCTAAGCGGTAATTTGGGCAAGGCGGAGGGCAACATACTAGCGTTTAGGCGGTGCCTAAGCGGTCTATGCAGCCTACTTCTCGAACAGAGCTCGTAAGTCTTTAACACAATTTTGTTAGTTTTGATAACTCAATGGAGTCACATACACCAAATAACCCCAAGACAATAAGACAATAAAAAGAAACAAACCCTTCTTCCTCAATCCAAAGAGAATGACTGACCAAGCCACTAACTCTTATATGTACAACATAACGCACAGAGTATCTGACGAAGATATTAAGGAGTTTAACCGTTTCTTATCTAACACTGAATTGATAGATCTACCTCTGTAACTAAGGAAATATACCTGGTACCAGCCGAACGACACAAGTGCCAGCAGGCTGGACAGGTCTTTCATCTCAGAAAATATGCTGCACAAATGGTCAGATCTAGTCCAACTCCCATTGGACAGAGTTAATTCTGATCATTGTTCAATAGTACTATTAAATGATAATAAAGATTGGGGCCCCAAACCCTTGAAAGTACTAGACGCTTGGCTATCTCACCCGGATTATGAAAAATTTGTGAGGGATACATGGCATTCTATGGATGAAATAGGAACACCTGGATACGTTATTCTTACTAAATTGAAAAAACTGAGGCAAGCACTAAAAATATGGAACAAAGAGGTCTTTGGACATCTCACATAAAGACTACACGCTGCAAAGCAGAAGCTGGGACAATTAGACCTAAGGATGGAGCAGAGTGATTTAACTGATGATGAAAAGCAGGAGAGAAAGAATCTAAGAGATGAAATTATGCAGCTAAATAGAAAGAATGATGCCAGATCTTTTAGAAGTTCCGCAACCAGGGGCGGACACAACGAGGACTGGAGGGGGGCACGTGCCCCCCCCAAAAAAAACAGAAAAAAAATTAAAAAGTAGCCTCCTACCGACTTTTCAAAAAAGGAGAATCTAACTTAAAAAAAAGAGAAGTATAAGCAGAAGTATAGTTTTAAAACACTCATTTTGAAATAATCTGGAAAAAAATGAGAATGAGAAAATTAATCTAAAAAATAAGTTGTACAAAACAGGCACTTAATCTCTCGAGTATCATATCACAAGATGATTCAATGCTCAACCCATACACGACTCAATGTATTTACAGGGCACGTCAAACAGGGGTTGGTCTAATGGTGCTGAGAGTGATAATTGTACTCAAAGGTCATGAGTTCAAATCCCTCCAGCGACATGAGCCTGCAACTATGACTTGTAAGTATGATTTACCTCCATACCGTGTGTTTCCAACGTTATATATATAAAAAAAAAAAGTGCACACAGGCACATATGGTTTTAGAGTGTCTTTGCTCTAGTTTTTTTCTTAATCTTTTTGAGACAAAGTAATTTCAATTTATCTCTCCAAAATAGGAAAACATGATTCCATTTTATCTTCACAGTGGAAATATCATTAGGAACAAAACAACAACACCGAAAGTCAGTAAATCGCCCATCAACACGGAGGCGATGACCAAAGGGAAGGAAAAAGTAGATGTATCACCAGACGAACCAGAGTAAGGCCAGTTTGATGAAGTGGGAGACCAGGGGTGGACTCTAGTGGCACGCCGTAAATCAGTGTTCCAACGCCTTGGCTCTGCACCCGTGCCGCAACATCGCTCAATGAGGAAGGTGCAAAGGGATCAAGTTCGCAGTAGGAGAATGAATTCGGTCACTATGTTCTTCACAAATTTCCCACAGTCTTGGAATCTACGGCGGATGCAACGGATTTTTGAAGAATATGGTCATGTTCAAGACGTTTTCATCCCTGAAAAATTGGACATACACGGGAGGCACTTTGGTTTTGTTAGATTTGATCCAGTCTCAAATCTAGCCTCGTTGGCTTCCAAATGTATGGACGAAAACTAAATGGCCGTCGTCTGCAAGTCCATGTCGCGAAGTATCAGCTCGGCGACAACTACACAAATTATCCCAGGCAGCGCAAGAAGACAGTGTCGAGGAATACAGGAGACACTGTTCCACAAGTGGGATCTTCTATGGTCAAGAAAGGTGTTTCTTATGCTCAAGTCACTCAACAAAACACCACATCCAATTTGGCTGGAAATTGGGGTGTAGTGGACGATCATCCTGACTCTTATCACACAAAACCATCTGATAAAGAGTGGCTGAAAAATGCTTTGGTCGCTAAATTGAAGAACGAGAGCGATCTAGAGCTACAAGTTGTATGCCAGCTATTAAGCAGGTGTGGTTATATCAACTACACTATTCGGAAGATACAAGGGACAAGAGTTCTTATCACAAGCCTTTCGTATGATCATACTAAGAACTTGTTGGAATCGGGACGACAAAAGAATAACATGATTTTTGATGAAATTCAAGTATAAGAGGGTGAAGCTGACACGTAGAAACGTATAGCAAGAGTAAGTATATCTGGTATCCCATTCCTTGTCACAATGAAGATTGCTTAAAGTGGATCGGCAGCAAAATGGGTACAATAATATCGATCGAAAGTGCTACACTTAAACATATTACGATTCATCAGTGTCGATTATGTATTGAGACCTCTATCCAGAAATCATTATCGGGAAGCCGCAGTATTGTAATTGATGGTTGCAAATATGATATACACACTGTTGAAGAATAACAGGAGGCTGAGGCCCCAGTAACAGCACAAATTGATGCAGGATCGTTGGAACAAATGAAGGTGGCGGCGGTGGCTCGGACACCGGAAGTTATCCAGTCGCCGGAAGTTATCCGGTCACCGGAAGTTATTCGGTCGACGGAAGTTATCCGGTTGCCGGTTATTGACAGTTTGAAATTGAATTTGAATTTAAATTCAAATTCAAAAGAATACAATTTGAAATCTTTGTTCGGTTCGGGCAAATTCTCCTCCTCAAATCTAGGGAATCATACTTTGTAGCAAGATTTGGTCAATGCGTTATCTCCAGAAGTCCAGGCAGCACCATTGTTGAATGAAGATTCTTCTGCAATGAATAAAGAGAGTCACGGTTATACTCCACACGACAGACACTGACTAAAAGGGGACTAGAACCGAACTTTGCTATCACTAAGGAATTTATGCAATTTGCAGAAGAATTGGTCCAAAAGGCCCAAACGCAAGTTGGCAAATTTTACCCAATAAATGCAGGCACGCTAGCTAGACTGTTTTGGCTAAACAGGGCCAAAGAGAACAGACGAGTACGGATTGAACAAAGGCGTAGCATATGTCGAAGTAGGGGACGATATGAGTACAACAAATCCTTGCTACGGAGGCAAAATTGCATTGATGGCACGGATCAGGAGGATATTCAGATCACTATTGAGCTTGGCCGATTAATTGGTGTTGAAATCCAGGATGTCTCCTTGCTACATCAGCGGGAGACACCTAAAGAATAAATTAAGTCGTTTTCTGTCTTGCAGGAGATAAACGTTGTTCGATATGAAGATGATAAATCTCAACATTCGTGGCTTGGGAGGAGAACATAAAAAGAGGGAGGTTACTGATTTGGTGCGTAAGCACAGGATAGAATTCCTTTGTCTCCAAGAAACTAAAATGGAGACCATGGATAGAAGAGTATATGATTGGTTGTACATATCAGTACCTGGATTACTCCATACGCACAATCATCCAACAGACGGCCTTCAGGAATACATACAGCGCCTCCGACTACCATGGGATGCCAACAGTTGGAAAGTCGTTTGGGAAGTATTTTCTTGGCAGCTGTGGAACAGAAGAAACATCAAATTATTTCAACAGACTGAATGGAATGAAGACGAAACATTCGAAAAATGCAAATTCATCTTAGGCTCATCCTGTGACAGCACAACGTCCTCAGCCCGGTCTACTCGTGCACGCATAGGCGCCAACAACCGTCCTAAGGAATCCAGCTACCTAGAGTTGATCGATACACTCATAAGTTGGAAGAAATTTGAGGCTGAGGAGGAGAGAAATTGACACAAAAGGATGATATGCTCGAGGCATTAGGAATTGCACTGGGTTTGAATACAGTGTAACACTTTGTTCGAGAAGTAGGTCGCTAAGGCTGCTTAGGCGTCGCCTAAGCGTTAGTATGTTGTCCTTCGTCTTGCCCGAATGACCGCTTAGGCCACTTAAAAACCCGCTTAGGCGCTGAACGCGCCCTGACCGCCCAGGATCCGCCTAATGCTATCTCGAACACTGGTGTAGCAGGAAAATTGAAGTGAACCCTGGAGGGGCGAAATTGTAAATAGCCCCATTGTTTTTTTCGATAGGTATAAATTAGGGTTGACAATTTTGCCCCGTCCCGGAGGGTCGACCCGGACCCGCCCCGAAGGGTCGACCCGGACCCGCCCCGAAGGGTCGACCCGGACCCGCCCCGGCGCGGGACGGGTCTGGGGCAGGGGTAGGTGCCCCGTCTCGGACCCGCCCCGCTACTTTGATATTTATTTTTAATATACTTATTTTCTTTTAACTGTTTTAAAGTTTATAAATCTAGAAAAAAATTAAAAAATAAAGTTCAATAAAATAAAGATTAAAATTGTTAAAATATTTTTTTTCAAGATTTTAATATTTTTTTCCTAATTTAATTTATTTTTGTATTTTAATAAATATTTTTATATTAATTTTATAAAGTGAATTTATATACATAAGGCGGGACGGGACGGGGGCGAGTCCGGATCGCCCCGCCCCATTGCCGGGAATGTATATAATTGATTGATTATAATAAAATAAAGAATTACGAAAAAAAAGTGCCGACTTCCCATTCTTTTTTTGTGTCCCACCAAGAATCGTCTCCATCTTTGTGTAAAATAAGAATTGATTAATCTTGATTACGACTTTACGATACATCATAATATCAATTAAGAAGATCAGAAAATGACATTTCCCAGTTTGCTGCACGTGTCAATTGATGTCCAATCACATCCGACTCCGATACAAGCAAGTCACCCACTTGAATCAAAAAAAAATCTGCACATCGGAATATTCCTTTTCAAAATCCGAAAGGCATTTTGTCGGGATTGGAAAAAGGAAATTATGCATGTAATTCATTATTTACATGCTCAGTGTTGATTATATTGTCCCTCCCGACGCGGGACAGGGGCAGATCCAGGGAGGAGGTGGACGACCCTCCGGGTCCTTTACATATATATTTTTATATAATTGTTTTTTATAATTATATTTTACTTGTTTTAAATTTACAAATTTGATAAAAATTAAAAAATAAAGTTGATAAAGAATAAAATAGAGAATAAAATTATTAAAGCAATTTTTTCAAAGTTTTAATATCATTTCTTAATTTAATTTATTTTTCTACTTCTGGATCTGGGTCAGCCCGACCCGTCCCATCCCATTTCCATCTCTAGACTAGACCTGTCGATCGATTGCGGTACTACCGCAACCGACCGACTACCGACCATGTCGGTTACCGTAGTTGCGGTAGCCGACAAATGCGACGGTTGCGGCATCGGTTGTCACTTTTACTACCGACCGTAAATGCGGTCGGTAGTCGGTAGTACCGTCGGTTTGATGGTACTACCATTTATTTAAAAAAAACAAAAAAAATAATACATTTTAATTTTTATACCATCTGCATTCCGCTTCCGCAGTTGTTTACGAGTTACGACCGCTCGGTTCTTCAGTTCCCTCCCTCCCGTCGCCACCGTCTTCTTGTTACCGGCACCAGTCCACAGCCGTCTTGCGACCACCGCACACCGCACCGTCTGAGTAAGTATTTAATTTAGTAAGATCGAAACAGACGGCCTGTCGGGCGTGGCTCATTTTGGCTTCCGAGTTCTGACTATTTGTCGGACTTCTTTAGCAAATGTTGATGTTGTCTGTCTTGCTTCAGTGCTCGTTCTTATCAGTTATCACAAATGCAGTAGAATACTGATCATATTTGGCCGTTTAGATTTTCCCCTTTTCGATTTTGCACTCTGCGATTAGGGTTTTATGGGAGAACCATGGTCTTTTCGTTTCTTCAAAACAGGAGGGCTTGTACGTGTTTTTTGTTCAAAGTTATTCCCCCCTACTCTTTCACTCGACAGTAATTTTGTTTACAACATATAATTGCTCATTCCAGTTTGAAATTCTTGGGGATTAAGTTCGTTTATTACTTATTAGTCATTACTCAATTGTCATTAATTTTTCGTGCTCATTAGTCATTGCTACTGGTTTGTGATGGAATTTCATGTATAATGAATTAATGTTAGCTGATTGTTTAATGATTAATGTTAGCACAAGCAGATTGTTTAAGTTTTACCGTTTATATACAGTTTGTTTATATACAGTTTGTTTAAGAGATTATAAACAAGCAGCAATGTTAGCAGTTTGTTTATATACAGTTTGCTTATTGTTAACAGTTTGTTTATATACAGTTTATATACAATTTTATTCTGATTAAGTTCGTTTATTAGTCATTACTCATCAGTAGAGATTATATTCAGTTTGTTTATATACAGTTTGTTGTTGTCACTTGTCAGATTACAGATGGAAGAACAAGAGCCTCCTCCTCCGCCTTCATCCAGCGGGTCAAAAAGAAAAAGAAAGGAAACTGATGCTGAAGGAGCTCCACCATCAAAGAGACTTGTTTCCTGGGTCTGGGCCCATATGACAAAAATTCCAGATTCATATCCTAAGGAAGCTAAATGTAATTATTGCCAATAGCGTTATGGCTGTGATAGCCGAACTAGAGGAACCGCAATGTTGGCTTCACACCTGCATGCCTGTGTCAAGTTCAAGGAACATAAGGATAGACAAAACCCACACCAGGCGACATTGGGTTTCAATCCCGGTACAAGGACAGATGAGAAAATTGGTGAGATGACGCTTGCTATTTATGATGAGACATTGATAAGGCGAGCTCCAGCGAGGATGTTCATTATAGACGAGCAACCATTTAGGATTGTTGAAAAAGAAGGTTTTCGAGATTACTTTTATGCACTTCAGCCTAGGTTTCGATTGCCATCTAGACAAACTATGGCAAATGGCTGCATGGCCCTTTTCCTAGAAGAGAAGGCTAGATTGAAGGCCCAGATATTAGAGTTGGATCCCCGTGTGTGTTTGACCACGGATACATGGACATCTCTACAAAACATGGGGTATATGGTTGTTATTTGCCATTTTATTGATTCCAGATGGGTCCTTCATAAGAGAATATTAGCTTTTCAGAGGGTTAATGGACACTCGGGTATTAAACGTTA
>JAOYMZ010092565.1:0-26149 GCA_025802335.1 Pinguicula primuliflora | reverse complement strand
TCACGGGACCAAGATTCCTTCTCTTGGCCAGGGATCCAATTACCAAACACCGGGCTCGTAAGCCAACACTCGGAGCTGTTAGGCTCAATCTCACCACAAACTATCTGAGTTCGAAGCTCAACTCAACAAAAACTCTGGAGCTTCATTGATAAAAAAAATGTAATCTCACCCAATCAATGCCACATGAAAATCATAACACGTACACATGATCTATTATACTCCCTTGACATAAAAATTAAACGTGGATATATTCATTCTCAAGAACCCAATTTCGAAACATAAGAAAGCTTCCAGAATCATAGATTTGATATTTTCGAAAGATCTTTTCTCATACCAAGACACAAATCCAACTCCTCTACCTTTCAAAGAAACCTGGTAATCGGCATATAGATAAATTTCACAACTTTAAGCGACTAATTTTCTTTGAAGAAAACGATTTCACAAGACTTGACGGAAGACCTTTTTCTCAAAATTTAGCAAACTTGATTCAAGGAAAGGCACACCATTTCAATTAAAAACCCCTATACAATTTCACATAATTCCTAAGTTTTCTTACAATTATCATGAAGGTCTTCTTCTTCTTCTCTAACAGATTCTGATTCTCAATTATTCACGCGTCTGCTAATAGTGATGCTTGCCGTGCTGATGCTGCTTCCTCCCCTCCTCTTCATGGCCAAAGTGATACTATTTATATATGATTCCTAGCCGTTTCTTCACGATTGAATATCTCGGTGTGATTTCAACAAGATTTTAAGGAGGATAATCATCTCCACGACCATGTAGAAGGCCGGCCACTTCTCCCTAATTAATTCCTCATTCAAGCCAATTCTCCGTCGATTACTCTCCCATGAATTTCCACTCCCAAAATCCCCAAATTTCCATCCCTGTTCAGAACCGATCTCCCCCCTTTTCGCGTTCATGGAATAAGGTTTCTTTTTTTTTTCCTTATTTTTTTTATATGTACATATATATACATGTAAACATATATAGTCCTATATATATTTCATGACTTATAAAATATATAGATACTTAGACGAAAGATTAGGTAATTGATATATATTTTTAAAAATAGAGATATTCAAAGAAGGATCATCATCAATTTTTTTTAGTATAGTTTAAGTAATCTAATTTATGACATTGGTGGTTTACGTACCATGACATCCTTCCCCTCTAAGACAAAGTTTCGTCCTCGAAACTTGCAGACATCTTAACAACTAATTATTTAACCAAGTATAAAAAATCTGGTACCTTACATCCTGACCTCTTCGGAATAAAGTGTTCTCGAAACTAGTAAGCCTATAATATCCATCATTTCCTAAATAATACTCAAAATATTTTATACCAATGTGTCACATGAATTTATAAATCTAAATTTAATTTAACTATGAATTTAATTTAATTTAATTTAATTTTTTGTTTTTGTTTTTCAGGAAGCTCCTCAACGGGGATGGTCTGTACTTATTCCTACAAGCATAATTATTGTATGGTTAAGTGGGAACAACTTTTCGTAATTAAATTTAAGGTCACCCACCATTATCAACTACTATCACAACAGTGCGTATAAACTCACTAAATCAGCCATAAAACGTCAACCAAAACAAAATCCACCAAAACCACACACTAACTCAATTTTCCTGCACGGAATTACACTTTATAATGTTTAACGGCATCAGGTAGGAATATCTTGCACTAAAGGTTATATTTATAAGTTTTGGAACCAATGAAGTATGTTATATAAAAGACCACAAATTCCTCTTCTATACTAGTATTTAATTGCCCTAACTAACCGTTCCTAAATGACAAGGTGGAGCAAAATATAATTTACTCTAATAACGTTCACACTCCAGCAAAATTTAATCTTGAAGCACATTTCAAGTGTTAAACATATGTGAACAGTGAAAATTGAACCTGCCTCAGTATGATGGCAGCAGAAACATTCAACAATGGTTCCTACCACTTTCATGAAAGTTTGCAGAATTAAAATCTTCACGAGGTTAATCAAACAGTCCAATACATTTGTGTAACCCAATAAATGACATACGAAGAAATTTGGAAATTTAGAACCTACTATGAGGACATTTTTTTTTTCGAGTTAGATCAAGGTCGGCTAAATGTACTAATCAATACTGGAAGTCATGCTCAAATGTAAGGAGTAGTGAAAATGGGCTAAGTTGGGTGAGGCTATATTAAAATCATTTTAGCATTTAGCCTGACAACCTTTAAACACACCAGTTAATAAAATCATTTCTTCGTTAGCTCAAAACTCCTCCCTAATTTCCTATGTAAAACACGATTTTACAACTGGATAAGAATTGAAACATACAGGCTTCTTTGCTAACATTTTTTTTTAACGCAACAAGTAGCATATGGTGAATGATATATCTATATTACTGAAAAGTTCATATACTTATAATGACAGAACACCCAACACCGAAAAGGAATTTGCAGCCCACATATTTGACAAGCGAACTGCTAGATATATATGCCTTCACTTCCGGCACTACAAGCACTAACCAAATGGGTACAATTTTCACAAGATGTTTTGTATCAGTTCTTTTTGACATTATATCACCTAACTAAGATCAATTTGTAAGAGAACTAACAAGTAACCATAAGTTACTAATCTTCGTGTAAAATTATCCAGCAAGCCATCCCGGCCAAACTACCCGTAGTTGATTTTGGTTTCCTACCATATGACACAACCAAACATTTATTTCACGGTCTCTTTCTCGGTTTAAACCAACCTATTGACTTGCACATTATAAAGCCATACTTACTTGAACAGCACCCATATACCAACTGGTTATACATTGACACTTACTCAGACCCAACACCACCATATAAACACTTACATCAACTGGGTCAGATCACCCGAGGTGCCATTAACCTTGAGCATAATCAAAGAACTTTGGTTTGTGTGTGTTTGTGTGTGCTAACAAAGAAAGTAGTAATTTATTTTATCCTCTGACTCTGGCCAAATGAATGCGAATTAAAATGGGCCATGAAATCAAAATAAAACACACAACAGTGTTCTTTAAAACAATTTTCATGTTAGAGTCTTGAAAAGATGCTATATGTTTAAAAGAAAATACATGATTTGTTTTTAAGGCGGATGCAAGTGAACGCATACCAACCAAGTGCTTCTAAATCTACTGAGCAATCTTAAGAAATTTGTTAATGAAGTGGGTGATGGAAAGCTCTAAAATATTCAACACCAGAAGAAACCCGAAGTGTGTGTAAGTGATTCTGGCAAAAATTTATCAGACAATGCCAAATGGAATCAAACCACATCCTCAACCTCAATCACACACCACAACCACAAACATCCATGAAGCCTTCGGGTATCACAACCACCTTCACACTACACCATTTCATTTAGCAACACGTCATTGAGGTTATACACTCACCATTAGCACAATTAGACTTTCCAATTAGCAACATGTGCAACTGAACGATTAAAGATGATAGGAATCTTTTATTAACCTCCAAAATACTTATTGAAGTTTAAATAGCATAAGTTCAAATTTTGGTTAAGCGAACAGTACATGGGTTAAGACTAAAAATATGAGAATGTGTAATCCAATTGTGGAGGAAGAAGGCTTCAGGCAATCATGTAAGGATACCGGTGTTCACACATTCTAACACGTTGGCATAGAAGTAGCACATTTTGGAAAGCAGAAATTTGACAAGTTTAGATTGCGTGTAAGTGAAGTAAGCTGCATTTTTTTTTAAAAGTCGGCAACAATTCAATGTCAAAATAGTAATCATTGTCCCTTTCATATTGTAAACAACAAACCCACAACCTATTGACCCATCACCATTAGGCGCCAAAGACCAAAGCAAATCTGCTGTCGAGAACCAACTCATCAATGTTGACAAAACAAATTTGAAATCACCCCATACCCTTAGTAGCAAAACCAAGTCGTTTAAACCCATACAATACACAACACTGCTATTCTCTTGTAATTCATCCATGAACGCCCCCAATCCCATCTAAATTAATCAACCCAACTAGAATAGTACCTTAACGATAAAACAAACTCCTCCCTTGATGGAAAAACAAGCAGACAAACATAACATAAAAATCCACATTATCATGTAGTTAGAAAGTAAAACTAGAATTTCGTTGTTTTGGCATAATCCACTTACTGTTTTATGCTCGTATTACAGAATCAACTTCAAATAACATAAATCAAGTACGGGAATAATATAAACTACTAAACAAGTTCTCATACTCCAAAGTTCCATAATTCCATAGCAGTTTACTTTTATATCGTATATATATGATATTCATATCGTAAAAGCTTCATCAGTCATCACTTAACTACTAGCAAGGAGAAATATGACCTACAAAATGAGATTAACGGTTCACTCACAGCTACTGCAACTCTAACACTCGGCCAACAATTTAGCTTATCGCCATTAACTCCTTCAATACCGTATAGGTGCAGAACTAAAATAATATCCTTTCCCCTTCCCTCACTCACTATCAGCAACCCAACGAGGTACCTCCCGATAGTAGGCAATTCCTGTAAGTTACTATTAGGTCGTTTGCACTTCAACCTTTACTGGGTGGCCACGTCTCACTATTCTGTTTGTCCTAACAGAAATGAGAGACATAATTTTGCTCCGATACCAAATGTAATGACACGACTTAATCGGCCTGATTTTGCGAGCTTTCTTTGTATTTTCAGATACAATTCCAAAACACAACTCCCTGATTTTACATAATATCCAACAGTTTCAAGGCAAAACAACAAGGAAGGTAAAACATCCTCCTTCCATCATACTCGAGCAATTCCTTACGTAAATATCTAACAATTGATTTATAGAAAGTAAATAACGCCGCACTCCAACCATTAGTCCGCCTAATCCAACCTCTGCTTAGGATCTGAAAGGGGGGAGGGACGTGGAATATCCGTGAGCTATTACGCTCAGTAAAAAAACATAAGAACATACAGAAAGGTTTTAAAATCTGTCATATGATAAGGTGAACTGTTTTCGTTTTAAAACAACTTTCTAACCCCTGTCTTCGTTCAATTAAAAATCAAAACTTACCATGCTTACTCCTTGCACAACAACAACACAATTAAGAAGAACATAACAACCAGAAACACAGATTGCAACCTTAACACACAAAGCCACCACATTCACTCTGGGTAATTCACGGGACCAAGATTCCTTCTCTTGGCCAGGGATCCAATTACCAAACACCGGGCTCGTAAGCCAACACTCGGAGCTGTTAGGCTCAATCTCACCACAAACTATCTGAGCTCGAAGCTCAACTCAACAAAAACTCTAGGAGCTTCATTGATAAAAAAATGTAATCTCACCCCAATCAATGCCACATGAAAAATCATAACACGTACGCATGATCTATTAGACTCCATTGACATAAAAATTAAACATGGATATATTCTTTCCCAAGAACCCAATTCCGAAACATAAGAAAGCTTCCAGAATCATAGTTATGATATTTTCCAAAGATCTTTACTCATTCCAAGACACAATCCAATTCCTCTACCTTTTAGAGAAACTTGGTAATCGGCATATAGATAAATTTCACAACTTTAAGCAACTAATTTTCTTTGAAGAAAATATTTTCACAAGACTTGATGGAAGACCTTTTTCTCAAAATTTGGCAAACTTGATTCAAGGAAAGGCACAAGATTTTCAATTAAAACCCCCTATACAATTCCACATAATTCCTAAGTTTTCTTACGATTATCGCGAAGGGTTCTTCTTCTCCAACAGACTCCGATTCCTATTTCTCCAAGCGTCTGCTCATAGTGATGTTAGCCGTGTTGATGCTGCTTCCTCCCCTCCTCTTCATGTCCAGAGTGATACTATTTATATACGATTCCCAACCGTTTCTTCACGCTTGAATGTCTCGACGTGATTTCAGCAAGATTTTAAGGAGGATAATCATCTCCACGACCATGTAGAAGGCCGGCCACTTCTCCCTAATTAATTCCTCATTGAAGCCAATTCTCCGTCGATTACTCTCCCATGAATTTCCATTCCAAAAATCCCCAAATTTCCATCAATGCTCAGATCCCATCTTCTCCTTTTCGCGCTCATGGTATAAAGCGTTCGAAGGTTTCTTTTTCCTTATTTTTTTTTGTGTGCATATATATACATGTTAAACATGTATATGAGTCCAGTTCTTATGGACAGTTTTACTGTGGTCAGTTTTTCCCTTACGTGTATAATTTTTTCAATTAGCCATCCGTTCTCGAAATTGATCGCACCATTGGAAAGCTTATACATTGTAGATGAAAAGCCTCATGCTTTGATTCAGTTTCCGGCGACCTATTTAGGACTACTTAACCCAAGGAGATCTATAACCTTCGTTAAACGGTGATAACGTCGTCGGAATATCATCAAAACTTGAACATATGCAATTCAATGTATAATCTTTCCAATGGTACGATCAATTTCGAGAACGGATGGCTAATTGAAAAAATTGTCCACGTAAGGGAAAACTAACCACCGTAAAACTGACCATAGGAACGGTTCTGTATATATATATATATATATAAAGCAAAATTGGACAAATTTGAGAAGAAGCAAAATTGGTGATTGGTGCAAAATTCAGATGTAACAAAATTGGACAAAATTCAGATCAAACAAAAATGGACAAACTTTAAACAAAACAAAATTAGAGAAAATTAAGATGAAACAAAATTTGACAGAAGTTAGAAGAACAGAACAGTTTGCAGGTTAGCGTGAAATGAAAAGGACCACCTTGCGTAATTGACTGAGATATCCAATCCAAAAAGATTATTCAGTTTTGAATTGTAAATCATCCTGCTGGTAGGTGATAAATACTAACCTTTGAAGGTCCCTCTGTCATTGTTGAAGTAGGGGTTTTGCTGGTTGAACCTTTAGTCTTTCGCTTCTTACTCTTAAGATGCGACGAAAAGCAAAAGGATCACCTAGTGGCTAGAAAATATGAAAAACTAATTTATAAAGATACGGTAGATTACCTTCTCTCTGTCAGCAAGCAGGCTAGCTGTCATTGCACGAGGAGATTCCAAGAACTCCAACAATTTTGCAGATAGTTCTTCCTGGAAACATAACTGGCGTGTATAAGATTAAGAGAAAATTTAATATCATAATTGAATAAATGCAAAGCAACATTTACCTTAATAGTAGTTCTATTGACTGGAATGTCAAGGACATCGCAGAAGTCCAACATTTTTTCCTTAACACATTTGTCTATCTTCTCCTTTATCTTATTCCTCTGCTTTCCCTACAACACTCCGGGGAAACATTGAATTTGGACGTCATGACAAAACCACGGTTCCAGTAACAATTCATTAGGTTAATGGGATGCAATAAATAGACACAACAGACAGCAAACAAATTCTCCTTGCATTTATCAACGCACATTGTCGAAATTGGTTGTAATAATGGAAAGCCTATAAATAAATCAAAACCCTACGTTTGTCCATAAGAATTTCATTGCAAATTTTTTCTTAGGGTTAAGTAGTTATTTATTGTGGTTTTAGAAAGTCCTGACGACAAAGTCGCCAAAACCGCAATGGAGAATGAGACTTTTGGTCTATTATATATAAACTTTACATCGATTTGGTCTATTATTTATAAGCTTTACATTGATCTGGTCAATTTCGACAATGGCCGGTGGTAGTTAGCCGAAATTAGAAAATTGAGCACAATTGAACACAATAGTGCTGAGCACACAAGAATGGCCTTAAATATATGTATGGGATAGGTTCCCTGGCATCTTCTTAAACACTTAAAAAAACATTCCAGCTACTAACACTGCCTCTGCCAGAATTGGCAACACCAATAAAAAGCTTATACCTCAAGCTCTTACAGGATTTCAGTGACTTCATTGCAAAAAATTTCTGAATTCACTATTTAACCCAACCGAAAAAGTACAACAAAATTCCTGACGATAAAATCATATGAACACCACCAAAGCATGAGTTTTTGGTCACATATGTATACATTCTTCATCGATGTCGCCAATTTCATTGCCGGAATTACAAATAAGTATTTTTTAAGAGTTAAAGATCATGTCAAGGAACCACAGCTATATAGAGACACATGGGCGCACACAATTTGCTATCACTGAGGACACTATCATGCAGCATCATACAAGAAAATGAATATTTCGTCAAAAGGTAAATACTGGAACCACCCAAAAACACAAATACAAACGACTACGGCATGCAAGACTATATCAAATCATGTTAAAACCTTTGTTCCTTCATAGGAAGAGTTAGCTCTCAAGAGAAAAAAATGCATTTGTTTAGATAAAATTTCTATAATACACAGATATTACAGTTTTCTTAATACGCCTTCAGTCAACTCCTAAAAGGAAATGGGAGATAGTTAGAGACGTACCTCACTCTCAGCCCATACAAAACCAGAAAAGAGGCCTATGTTTTTCTTCAAAGAATGCACCTGGAGAAAGATACAATTACGAAACTCCATCAAAAGCATAAATCAACAACTTCAAAACCAAGATATAGAATACTGTGGACGTAAACCTTTGCTTTCTTCCCAAATAGAATAGTATGTAGAAGCTGCAGGTTCACATCAGCTTTTCTCTTGGACAACTTAAAAGCAACTGCAAGACTTCACAAGATAACGATTAAAGAGAACATTTTTACAACCAGGATATTTCCTAGAAATCACTCCATAACGTGTTAGTAAATTCAATATCCCAGAAAATATAATGCAAAAGATCATGGAGTACCAAATTTACATTATTATCCTATGTATTGTTATCGTAACACTGCTGCACACAAGCATCAAACTAAAAGAGACAAAAAGAAACAATGACTCAACTTGTTCCAGGAGTACACGAAGTGATGCTGCCAAGATCAGAGTGAACTAATATAATCAAATAATGCATATACAGGATGAGATAACAAAAAAGAGATAGATAATAAAATCTTCAGCATTGGATAACGATAGAATACCATAGCTCCATTGAAATCTATTTTATTTTTCGTTTTTCTTGATTGGCAACCTCTTAACCTTCATGAATTAAAATATGGAAATACCATCTCAAAATATACAAGCTATCATATAATAACTACAATAAGTTTCAGAAAACATGTATAAAAGAATCAGCAAGGTAAAAAAATGAATCATGCATGATGTAATGCAAGGAAATGGAGGAAAGCAAATGAACACGTTCCTCAAATCTAAATATCGAAATGCAAAAGTAGATGTAAATATACCATTTGGAATGTCTTTAAGGAGCATACCTCGACCCTGTAGTCAAGAAATAAATAGAGTTTTAGTCAAAACATTAAAAGAGCCAAACCAAATATCTCACTCTTTTCACGGTGGAGAAAAGGATGTGCAATTCATTATTACCAGAAACGTATGATTAAAGACACCTTTGTTTACTTTTTTCACATTTGTTTCTCAAATTTATAATTCCCAGGGTAAATCAAATGCACAGTTCACTTGTGAAATATACATAGTTTTGATTTCATTAAAGAAATGCATCACATCTGACATTAAAACGACCAATACGGGTAGTAAGTGAAGTTCCTTAATGACAAATTGAAATATACACCAAATGATCCATGATTTTACGTGATCAGAGGCTATAGAAAATTATTGAGAATAAGTTTGAATTAATCTCCAGTGACATCAATATTTTCTCAAGTTTCATTCATCTTAAACTACCCATAAACACGGAAATTATATTGTAACGTTTGGTTGCATCAAAAGTGTAAAGCATACGAGTTGAAAATAGTATAGAGCACATAACTAAAATACATGCTTCCATTCGAGCATAATCCATTGATTTTCTATTGCTAATACCAATATAGACCGAAACGAGAAATTCTTAGTTATTCAATGTAAAAATATACCAAATCTCAAATTTGGAAAAAAAAAACAGTATCACTCAGTCAGTTGCTTTGTGCAACATTACCGAAATAGTTAGCCAATATCTAGTTATAATTGTAATAAAATATCAATACAAATGACAATTGTTTTTACCTTCTCAATAGCTACAGATTTGTTAGAACAAACTCTTGCAGTCTCAGGCGTCATATATCTTTCAACAGTCTTCCTTTCTCTTGTTGGCCTATCACTGCCAGGAAGCATCGATGACTGCAACTGATCCTTCTGGCTTTTCTTCCCCTTCCCTGACATCTTTTTCCCCCTAGTCTTCAGAGTCTTTTCTTCCTCCATTTGCTTTAATTCACGGCTTTCCTCTTTCTTTCGCCCTTCAGTTTCTTCATCATTTTCCTTTCCCTCACTGCCCTCTTCCTCAACGGCATTCTCATCTTTTTCCTCTTTCACTCCATCTTTTTCTTCCGTATGCCTCACTTCTTGTTCGTCAGCCTCCATATCAGCTACATCTCCTCCATCCGCCTCTTCTTCCTCTCCATTCCCCACCTGGCCTCCTTCTTTCCCGTCGTCTACTCCAATGCGTCCAATCTCAACTTCTCCTTTCAATTCAACGATGTCCATCTTCTTTTCGTCATGTTCCATGCTACCTTCTATCGTTCCCTCTGCTGAATCCATAAATTCTTCAAACTTAACGCCACATTTAGAATCTGTGTGGCAAACCCTAGAATTTTCGGATAAATCTTGTTGCAAATGATCAGTAACACGAGTATGTGTTGATTGATGGAAAAAGGTTTTGGGAAAAGATTGTAGGAAATTAGGGCAACTAATTTGGGTCCAAAGGCGGGTGGGTACCGGGATTAGGGTATGTGCAGTGAGGTGCACACTATGCAGTGTCTATGTGGCACTGCAGGATTGGTGTGGCATGAGGCTCGGTGTTCAACATTTTTGCGTGGGCCCGCATACCAACTAATCCTGCAGTGCCACTGCACCGTGCAGTCACTGCACACACCTTCTTCCCGTCGGTACCTGTGGAACTATTAATTTTGAAACTTTTCGAAAACTGCCGCTTCATGGCGCTTCATTGTTCCTGAGGCTCCCTCGTCCCTATCAGCCCAGGAATGATATGGGCCACGAACCATCATTTATCATTATTTTAGCAAAAATTCTATATATTAATAATAATATACAGGGAAAATAACTATTTTCTCAAAAATTTCAGAACAAGATTAGCATCTTTAGGGCAATTTTTTTTTGTCACATTGGTATTATACTTTTTGTAAATTGACATACACTGGTCTTTAGCAGATCTGTAGAAAGAAGCCAATTTTACTAACTATGTTATTTTACTTATTTATGCTTGTTGCTCTCTTTTATATTATTTGTCGATGAAACTGACTTTATTTTATAAAATTATAAATTTTCAGGAGGTAAATGATCGCCAGAGGTTGAAGAAACAAATGTCGATTGTAGTTTGAGAGTTTTCAAATTAAGGAGAACATATTTCTGCATCTGTGTTAGATATCCTTTACGCCAGAAGCGAACTTAGCAGAGATACAATAGAATTAATCACAAGATGAAGTTCGAGCATGGTGAGTCTACCATTTTCTTGCATGATGATGTCAATATTGTGGGATTTTTGGGACAACGTGAGAATGAGGATTTCACGAGAAACACCTTGGAAGTTGTTGTATGTCCTAAGGTAGAGGTAGAATGCATGTATGAGAAGGAGAACGTTGATGGCCATAGTTTGATTCCACAGATGACGGTGCTAATGAGACTGTCGTGTTGAACAATCAGGCCGAATCACCCTATGTAGATGTGTTTGCAGCAGCAAATAGATCTGACATAGGTGCATATAATACAATCTTCTCTTTCTGGACTACACAAGGATGTATGTTGCAGAAATATGTCTCGGCATACATCTTCATGTTGTTCCCATCTAGATGAATGAAGTTTTGTCACCAAAGGTTCATAGAAAGAAGAGAAGAAAACCAATAAAATCGGCATGCACGGGTGTGTGCGGGAGTGAGGGAGAAATTGTGTCATTCTCGATTAGACATTTTTATTTGCATGCTAGCAATATAATGAAGGGTTCAAGAGTACAAGGTGTAGAAATAGAAACTTCGTGGATACTGAAATCAATGAAAAATGTAACGATACACGTGTTTGTTATATGAATCATTCGAAGCGACAGTTACAACTGCCGTTCTATACATGGTTGCCAGTATTAGCGACTGTAGGTACTTAACCTGGAGATTGGATTCGGCCTCAGCTCAATTTTCGTAACAAGCAAGGCAAAACATTTTGAACCTGGAAACCACGTTCTATTCATACAAACAGAGCAAGCGCGACTATATCCAAATCAAAATACCACTCATGCTTAACCTGGACAATCTTTCGACCCCCAACTATAATTTACTGATAATTTGGCTCGCAGAGGAATTAACTCGGCATACATTATATGTCCATTGTTCTCTTTTTGAAATGTCGCGTCGCCAAAATTGCTTGGAGAAGATTATTTGAGTGGCTTCAATTGCCTCTATTATTGTCGTCTACGGTTGATCAAATGGTGACTATGCACGATGAACTATCCTACCTGCCAATTTGACGAATATGGCCATTTATTTGGCATAGTTTGATGTGGTCAATTTGGAAGCTGAGAAATGGTGCAATATTACTCCAGCAAGAACTGGATTGTGCGCATGAAATAGAACAGCTTCAACTCCGATTATGATTGATCATGTGGGTAAATGGCAAACTGGGCCTGCATATTTCATTTGGTGCATGGTGCTTGGAGCCCAATTTTTGTACGTAGTCCAAATACGAGAGTGGGTTGGATTTTGTAAATATATACATAAAAATTTTGTGAATAAAAGTATCTTACTTACCAAAAAAGTTCATACTTAATTTCTTAAAGACACAAGAAATCCATATGATTTTTCCTTACTGGGTCCTTAGAAAAGTGCACACTCCATTCCAATATAGTGATAAGATTTACTAAATCCAATATATTGATTAGACTACAACTCCCACAATGAGATTTGCTTAGAAAAGTATCAATGATACATGGAACCTTTTCTAAAGAAAATAAATGAAGAAAAGCAACCTCAAAACTTCTCCTAATATAAGGATTTGTCAACTATCTCCTGTAGTACTCACTCCATCAAATCCCAAGAGCATACCAACCCTTCAAACCTCCAAACTCTCATAACTCCAAATATACTAATTCCTCACTTTATTACCATGGAGCTTCAAAAGAGTTTTTCATCCATGCATCCATGAATTTTAACTAAGTGTTTTCATGCTCTATATTGCCATGATCTACGATCATGCTAAGTTTAAAAAAAATCAATTTTTGTTTCCAGATGAATTACACAAAAAGGATGTAATTATAATACATACGACTGAAAGACTATAAGAATCTAGAAGATCTAACATTGATTCATGAAGAATGGCATTTGAAGAAAAATGGTCGAAAGTGATGAAATTTTTGCATGATGGGGTATGTTGGCTAAAAATACTTTAAAACAAGCCAATTTTGGCTAGAACGATCCATAAACCAACTCACACTCCCCCACACTTAAATCCTTTCTTATCCCCAAGAAAATCAAAGAAAAGCAGAAGGCTTTATGGTGAGATTTAAGGGAAGAAAAGTGGATATAAATCTCTTTATGGTGCTTAGGGGCAAGACTTGGATGTTTAAATCTAATGTTTTGAATAATTCTATGCTCTAATATTCATAACACAAACATTTAGGGGTTGGTGTGGGTTGTTCCTAATAGTGTTGTGGGCTGCAGGCCACCGCCACATAAGTTTTAATTTGTTCCTCGCTTCTTCTACTTAGATACAAAGGGGTATCAAGTGGCTTTTGGTAAGGAACCCAAAGTTTGCAATAGAAAAATGGACGTAATTACCACTCTTTTTGTAACGAACCCAAAGTTTGTAATAGAAATTGATAGGGGTTGTTATGGCGGTATAGTTTAATAAATATACCTGAGCCAAATTTACAATCAGTCTCAAGCAATTACTGGAGTAGTGGAATAGAACAACCAACAAACATTCCTTATCCATGCATATCTTACTACACATCTTAGCAAAAGTGTTTGAGCGGGATACATATATCGATTCTCATAACTACCACTAGTATCACTTGAATAGTCCAAAAAAATCAATAACAAAAGCACAACTTCCTTCCATTCTCCTTCGATCTTTTTCAAGACCCTGATCCAAAGGCAACACATACACGCATGAGCTATAAAGCTCAGTAAGTACACAACTACCTTGGGTGTTCCCGTAACTTTAGGAATCATCGGCAAACAAGGAATGTGGAATAAGAACTCAAGTATCGGGTCGGATTGAGAACTTAGGTCGTATAACAAATTATGCTGAGATTTTCTCTACACTAATCCAACCTAACTCTTAATCTTCTACATGTTAATGTATGTCACGAATCTATCAAGGTCTCACCTATAGGCCTCACAGTTGCTTCTCTCTCACGATCTAGACAGTAACTGATGAATCTGATGATCATGCAATTTTCATGGCATGAACATCATGGGATATTCAGCAGGAATTCCTCAAGTACCATCCTGAAGGAGACAAACTCGCTGATACTACTACATAATTTGTAACCAACGACCTCTGAACATAAGACCCAAAAACATAATCACAAAATATTGGTTACAAGCTGTCACGACACTCGCAACCAGCAAGTCTATGGCTCCTGACATAGTATACACGCGCAGAAGACGTGATTGAGTCCAAGGAACCAGAAAGGAAAAGACCGTTGCCAAATTAAAGCTTTCCTTAATCTTGTTAATTAGTTGTCAAAGTTTCCATGAATTGAGAATATGACCATTAGGAAGATTGAACAGAGGCTCTATATAAAGCCTCTCCTTTGTATAGAACCATTATCAATGATCATTACAGTTTTCTTGCTATTACAACTAGTTTACAGTCTTAAAGCTTCATACTACTATCAGCAATCATTGGTCGCAACAAGAAGTCCGATTCTTCCGAAGTTGCTCAGGAAATCAAGGAAGGATGAGAGCTTGTGGAGAATGTTGTTGGTGTTGTGACTCGTCAAAGATCCAAGAATCGTGACAACGTAGTATCAGAGCTATGAGTGGCTTCCTCCGACGAAACCATGAGCAATACCTCCTCATCCACAGCAGATTCCAACCCTCACCTGGAGCAACTGCAAAATGAAACCCGTCAACAATTTGCCTCTGTCAATGCCACTCTACAGGAACTTACCGCCATGATGTTATCCATCAAGACTCAACAATCGGCCTCCAGCGGAGCGCCCCCACCTTTCCTAGCCGCACCTACACTGGGACTGATTGAATCTGTTGTGCTCGGCGACCTGGATGCTCCTGCAGATTCGCAAAAGTAGGCCCAACTCCCATCTATCACTGCCCATGGCCCTGCGGACGTGACCCCTATACTTTCTGGCCTTTATTGCCTCCACCTCCCATAAGGGATCCAACCCAAGAAACCTATCTGGCTATCAACTGCGGACCAGTAACGTCCGCACCCATGTTTACCCAGGGATGCACCCACCTCATGACCCGAGGCGGATGGAACCCCTCCGCCAGTTTACTCATCCTAGCAACTGCAAAATCCATCGTATCTGCACCCAACGTACCCACCGCCATCATTACCCCAACCGACGTCTTATGTCTCCCCGACATACGGCCCGCCAGACTAATCATATCCTCACAGGGTCCTCAGACACCGTCAGGCACCGCAATCGGACCCATGGCATCCATTGCCAGCAAACATGGAGGTGTCATACCACCCGATACCCCCATACGATTACTATGGAGGCAGCACGTATCCTTACCATCGAGGTAACATAGGTCACCACCCTCGGCCTATTTGCTCGGAATTTCCTACATTTTCAACTGAAGAAGATGCTGAAGCTTGGCTTCTCCACCACTCTTCTTACTTTTTTCATCAAGGTATTGTTCATCAGGAACAAGTTTTCATAACCGCATATCATTTATTGGGAGATGCTCAGCAGTGGTGGGGCTCCCTGTCTGCTCAAAATCTGACCCTCGGATGGATGGATTTCTGTTGGCACTTCAGGCAACAATACGCCACTCTCAGTCTCAATGAGCCTGTAGCTGAAATTGCCTCACTCCGCCTAGAGTCCATAGTAGAAAAATTAAATCGACATTGGAATCAATTATCCCCCACAGTGAAAGGATGCCTCACGCCCAAATCAGAACTAACAATATACATTAAAGCCTTGGATCCACGCATTACCTTGGATGTTCAGCTTCTACGGCCTCAATCGGTGTTCGATGCTATGTACATTGCCAGAGAAATCCAAATCAAGCTAGCGCTATATATGCTAATCCAACAACCAAATTTTCTTGGCCTTCCATTCCACGTCCACCACCTTCTAGTAGTTCATACGCCCTAGGTGGCCAAGCCCAGCCATTGCATTGACCGGATTAGACACGCGCTCAGCACCTGGATTGTCATCGACTGACCATTACGAAAATCGCTCAACGGTGCGCCAAAGGCCTGTGCTATAAATGCGACGATAAATGGGTTAAATGCCATGCGTGCAAGAGCCTGTTTTGCATTGAACTAAAAGGTGACATGGAAGACGATGAGTGCGGGGATGAATTAGAGGAATGCATAGAAATCTTAGTCCACGCAATGTCGCATCAAAGCATCGCGGATATGATGGAAATTGCAGGCCGCATTGCAGGTAAGGAAGTTCTGATTATGCTAGATTCAGGAAGCACTCATTGTTTTCTGGATTCTTCTCTTGCTACAGATTGGGGATTACAGGTCAGTTCGACTAGGCACGCCATGATCACTGTCGCCAAGGTGGCCAGCCCCGATTAAATTGAGCATGCTGCTATGGAGTTAGGATCACATTCATTCCTGCTCAACTTGTATTTAGCCTTTGAGCAAATTTGGAGCAGTTCTTGGTATCAATTGGTTGCGTAACCTCATCCCCATCGTCTGGAATTTTGAGACCAAAAGTATGATTTTCTCTTGGAACGGTACAACATGGAACCCTAGGGAGTCACCTCCAATTTACGCACAGGTCAATTGGCCTCCTTAAACACAGCAGATGCCCTGCAGTCATGACTCGCTCAGTTTCACGACGTGTTCCAGCAACCCCACGACCTTCTACTACCCGTGACAGTAACCACTACATTGTCTTGAAACAGGGCATGGATCCAGTGAACACTCGATCTTACCGTTACCCATATGCTTAGAAATTATAGATAGAATGCCAATGCCAAGGTTATTGGATCAGGGATGGATCCGACCAAGCACCTCACCCTTTGGTGCTCCTGTCTTATTGATTCGCAAGGCAGAAGGAACCTTAAGAATGTGTGTTGACTATTGGGGCCTTAATGCGATTACGGTCAAGGAAGCTTTCCCTATCCTGGTAGTTGAGGAGCTGTTAGAAGAGTTAGGCAGCACACGGTATTTCTCAAAGCCTGATCTCCGCTCTAGGTACCATCAGATACGCAAGGATACAACATCTATTCCTCTCACTACCTTCCAGACGCACCAAGGCCATTATGAATATTGTATGATGCCTTTTGGATTAATGAATGCTCCGGCCACCTTTCAATCACTGATGAACACGGTATTTAAATCGTATTTATGCCAATTTGTGCTCGTCTTTTTTGACGATATTCCAGTTTATAGCCCTTCATGGGAGGCTCATATTTTTCACCATAAACTCACGCTCCTTCTGCTACAACATCACAAATTGGTTGCAAAGGAGGCTAAGTGTTCTTTCGCCGTGGAACGTGTTTCGTACCTTAGCCATCTCATATCTGCAGTGGGTGTTGAGGCGAACCAGGACAAGATTTCCGCAATACTATCATGGCCTACTCCAACTGATGTTCGCAGTCTTTGTAGCTTTCTCAGGCTGACAGGATATTATCGGCTATCATCGCTTCATCCAAAATTATGGAATCATTGTTGCACCCCTCACTAATCTCTTACGCAAAGCTGCCTTCCAGTGGTCTGATGAATCCGAGCAAGCTTTCCAAGCATTAAAAATATCCCTTAGTTTTGCTCTTATTTTACGAATGCCTGACTTTACTAAACCTTTTATTATTGAGTTTGATGCATCCAGTTTTGGCATAGGAGTAGTCCTTCTACAAGAAGATTATCCGATAGCATATTTTAGTTGCCACTTGGGCAAATAGCATCCCGCATTACCCGCATATGAGAAGGAGCTTATCGCCTTGGCTAAGGCCATTCAACACTAAAAATCATACCTCTGGGGCCAGACGTTCCTCGTCAAAACTGATCAATGCAGCCTCAAACATTTTCTGGAGCAACGAATCCACATGATCCCACAGCAACATTAGTTGCGCAAGTTGTTGAGTTATGAATTCCATGTAGAGTACAAGCCCACACACGAAAATATTGTGGCGGTTGCCCTGTCTCATCGTGACCTGGAGAACGTCACCCTGATGGCCTTCTCAGTCCCCTCCGCAGTTTTCATGGACCAGATCTATACGACCCTGCATTTAGATCCAACATTACTACAGTGTCGTGACTCCCTCAAGGCTAATAGAGGCACTTCTCCTTACTCTTGGAAAGATGAACTACTATGGTTTCACAATCGTCTTTATATTTCGTCCACTTCCCCGCTCACTAATACCATTGTCTTGCAGATCCACAACATGTTTCATGAGGGGGTCCTGAAAACCATGAAGTGGATCGCAACCAATTTTTGTTGGCCCCAAATGAATACGCAGGTCCACTCCATTGTCACAGCTTGTCTCATCTGCCAGCAGAATAAATCTGAACAATTGCATCCCGTGGGACTTCTATAGCCTTTACCTATTCCACAAATGATTTGGAGCGAAGTCTCCATGGACTTTATTGATCATCTGCCCTTTTCTCAAGGAAAGACCATCCTGTTCGTTGTGGTGGATGGATTATCCAAATGGCGCACTTCATTCCCCTCAAACATCCATACACAGCCGCGTCAGTTGTCATGGCCTTCTTCAAGGAAATTTTTAAGCTACATGGGTACCTCAGACAATCATATCGGACCGGGACAAAGAGTTCACGAGTTCTTTCTGGCGGCAATTATTTCGTTTAAGCGGCATCGATCTTCACTCCTGTTTGGCTTACCACCCACAGTCCGACGGATAGATAGAGGTGGTTAACCGCACCATACCTGAGGTGTCTGACGAGCGATCATCCCACCAAATGGTGCAACAAGCTTCTGTGGGTAGAGTATAGTTACAATACTAGTTATCACTCAACCATCAAGACGTCTCCCTTTGAGGCTATATACGGTCGTCCCCCTCCACGTCTATTGGACTACTTCCCCAGCTTGTCCAAGGTTGATGCTGTAGAATATGCACTTCGGGATCCCCATGAGTTCCTAGAAGACTTAAGAAAGCGCATACAGCAAGCACAAAACTACATGAAGCAGCATTATGATCAACACAATTGGGACTTGACATTTGAGGTGGATGATTGGGTTCTTCTCAAACTCCAACCGTATTGGTAAATGTCGTTTGGTAATAAGCATACCAAGAAGTTGATGCCGATCTTCTACAGTCCTTTCTAGATGGCAGCTCGAATTAGGGAAGTGGCTTACAGACTTAAGCTACCAGCTACTGCCAAGATCCATGATGTGTTTCACATTTTGCATCTCAAACGGTTTAAAGGCACTCCTCCGTCTACACCACAGCTGCCTAGCACCTTTCATGATCTGGCCATTCCGCAGCATCTTGTAATTCTGGGCACAAGACAGACTGATGGGACTCAGTAGCTCTTGGTACATTGGAAAGATTTACCACCTGAAGACGCTACATAGGAAGACAACAGTTTTAACCAGCAAGCTCCCACTTGAGGACAAGTTGGTCGCTAATGGGGAGGGTGATGTCATGACACCCGCAAATAGCAAGTCTGCAGCCCCTACCATGGTATACACACGCAGAAAACATGACTGAGTCCAAGGAACCATCAAGGAAAAGACTGTTGCCAAATTACAGCTTTCCTTAATCTTGTTAATTAGTTGCCAAAGTTTCCATGAATTGAGAATATGACCGTTAGGAAGATTGAACAATGGATTTATATAAAGCCTCTCCTTTGTATTGAACGATTATCAATGATCATTACAGTTTTCTTGCTATTACAACTAGTTTACAGGATCTGAGTCTCTCTTAGAAAGAGTCTTAAAGCTTTCATACTACTATCGGCAATCATAGGTCGCAAGAAGAAGTTCGCTTATTCTGACGTTGCTCAGGAAATCAAGGAAGGACGAGAGCTTGTGGAGAACGTCGTTGGTGTCGTAACTTGTCAAAGATCAAAGAATCGTGACAAAGTAACAAAGCCAAATTTCATCACCAAACGGACCGCATTCAAAGGCTTAATCCTACAGCTTATGCGAAATTGTTGGATATTGATTTAGCAAGTGGGCCCTCTCTTATGATGATGGAAAACATTGTGGTATCATGATGACCAATCAAGTTGAGTCTTTCAATGGGGTTCTTATGGGATCACGTAGGCTGCCGATCACTTCAATTGTGAGACAGACCCAAGACAGTTGCATCAAGTATTTTTATGCACGGAATTGTGATTGTGTTACAATGACAAACATTTGTGAAGTATGGATTGAGGAGGCCAAGAAATTTTATGAGAGAGCTACAGAACGTGCACCGTCCCATTTAGTTACATGTTACGAGCACACAATTGCAGCAATTGACTACCGCGCACAGGTTCTAACTAAAGAGTCGAAAGAATGACAACAGGTTTGGTTGGCCAGCAGAACATGTTCATGTGGAAAGTGTCCACACTACGGGATACCTTGCTCTCATGCTATTGTGGTGCGTTTAGGGTAGATTTGGGGTTTAGGATTGATTTGGGGTTTAGGATACGGTATATAATGTTTAACTTCATGTGTTCAACAGGTATGTCGGGCATATTGCTTGGGTGATCCCCTAATGTATTATTTGCTAGAGATAACCATTCAGAGGTTGAGAGATACATATATCATGAGGTTTAATCCCCTAGGGCCTGAGAAAGAGGTTCTAAATCCTACTTTCCTACTAACAGATAGCATGGAGGCATGGAAGAAAGGACGACGTGGTCCACGTTCACCTCCTGCATGACACCCTAATGAAATGGACGAAGGAGCACCACCACTTAGTACTGGTCGAGGTCGTAGTCACAGATTGACATTTTGTTGGTTATGCGTAGTGTAACAAGTTGAATGCAAGTTCGGCGCTACCAATACCAAGGTGCAACCGCATCCTATCACTCATTTCCTGTGTAGATAACGGCACATAGTCCTCTTCTGCCGGCGATGGCAAAACTACAGTTAGCGCCAGGGAAGATGGTGAAATGTCGCTCATTCGTACATGCATATAGTTTAACATCTCCCACATCGCTTCATCTCGGGAATCATGATGCAGTTCCTCCGTCAAAAGTTTAGAAATGCGATAAACCTATAGTTAAATATTGGTATTAATATAACTATGTACAAATAAAATAGATATAATACATCTGTAAATGAAAATCTTACACAGTCTCCGAGAAGTGCCCATCCTTCAGACGAACTCCCTGAATCATTTGCTGGAATAGTAGATGTCACAAAATGCCGCCCATGCTCTCAAACCCATGTTACATACCCCGATGCAAAAGTGACTGCCATATCGGTGAATACAGGGTGTCTCGCTACATGACCATGACGATTTGTCCAATGAAACAAGAACTGTGCAAATCGGGTTGGCCAACCAGGAGCATTATGAACTCCCTTTGAGTAATGAGCAATGGTCTCGGATTCTCAATCCACTTTAGCATCTGGAATATTTCGAACCACGCTGAACTGGTGTGCGACACGTGCAACATGAACAAACTCTACCTCATCCAAATCAAGTATGAGACTGGCATATGTCCACTATGCTCTATCATTAAAACAAATTTGAGACATCTCCGCAGCAGTATAGGGTGTGGAGGTGAACTGTGTAGAATAACCAACAATAATAAATAATATGAAATAAAATAAATACTTTCGGTGGTGTCAAAAAATCTATATCCATGCGCAATAATTGGATGCAATTTGTGCCTACATCATAAGATGACGTCCTCAACAGATACTTGTATCCAAAAATATCGTCAACCGCCATGTTCCTCTTATCGTGGTGAGATCTCAAACAATCCATCCTGGGTCACGGTGCGATCGTATGCAATCAAGAGTAACTCCAAATCTGTAGAATCCGCGTAGCACCGCCTATCTATCATATGTTCTTTGAAGTAACTCGACACATAAGATTGTATAGACGACACAAAACTGCTGATCCCCAACTGTAAGAACGAACCTGATTAATGTCCCAGAGGTATCCCAAATGGCTCATATCAATCTTGTTGCCACTACTATCCGACAACAATATACCTGCAACAATGAGTGCCATCATTCCTCAAGCACAAAATATAACCTCTTGATCAGCGCTAGTATCCGTAATCACCCCCACACACGTGTGAGCTACTGTTCGAGCGATGTGATTCTAATACCATGGTTTCTAATGTCGGCACTAGTGCATGGCATACCGTAGTATGTTTTCATGTGATAGATGATCTCCTCGTTGATATACGGTATATCATCAGGGGTAACGATGGATCACCATTGATCGGTAACTCCCAAATCGTAGAAACATCTTGGAGAGTGATCGTATATTCTCCGAACGAAAACCAAAAAGTATATGTGGCTGGATGCCACCTCTATATCAAAGCATTAATAAAATGATAATCCTCTCTCAGATCACATCCCAAATATGCTCCCCAAAATCTAGCATTATATAGGTACATCTGAATCCGGGGGTGTAAGGCAAACGCACGAACATACTTATCCGAATGTTTTGGCATAATAGTTGCATCATGCCTTGCCGCCCTATTCGGCACTTGTGTACTTCGATGTCATGCTAAATAACCAATAACCTCAGTCAAATCAGGATAGTGTAAGCAACATCTCTGATCTAGTCTCCCGGGGATGGGATGGATGTGGATGGGTCCTGGAGGTATTTATAGGCAACACCTTACTCACTTCCGGAGTGAGTAAGGATTTCAATGAATGCAGTCAACCTTACTCGCTCCAGGAGAGAGTAAGGGATTAATTACCTAGTTCGGGAACGAGTAAGATAGGTTACTCGTTCAAGGACTCTGACAGGGCATATGTAGAAATTTGCCATTTCAATTTATTGATTTGGAGATGCCTCTACACGAATTTTTGAGGTCAAAAATAATGCATGAATCTGGCCAGCAAATCACTTTTCAACAGATCTCTCTTCTCGGTAACCTAGCTGTAGCAGATTATGATATCTCACTTTTCAACCGAGTTTTAAGAACAAGGTTGAATTTCGACCCGCTCAAGACCTGCGAAATCATCCAATTAATCATGAAGCGATCTAGGGAATTTCAATCTGAAGACCACAAACATAAGTCTTGACATAAGCACTTTGAGTCGGTTTGTAAGACTCTGGACCAGAAATTTTCTCTCAACTTCTTGAGATAAAATGTAACTAATTTTACAAAAAATTTAAAAATAGACCTAAAATGGATATTAACCAATGAATTGTATTTTTTGGGTTCATGTCATGCCATGGCTAATTCTGGAATTTATGGAAATGTGCTAAGTCCATCTCAACTAGGAATTGAAAGTCAAAGGACCCTAGGTATTTCGATTCGTCTAAGCATTAATAAATGGGCAAATTATCTGGGAACGTATTACGTTGCTATGTCCAGAATTCGTTCAAATCTAGGAAATGCCTGAAGCAACTTCATTAGATTTGGATGAGCTCCGATCTACTCAACCACTCTTTTATCTTCCCAATAATCCACAGGGACCGACGTACCGTCACCTCCACATGGATTCCGAGTGTGCTTTGTTGTAAATGTCCATTGGTAGGAACGTGGTTTATAAGTTTTAATATATCAAACAAAAACAAAAAATCAAACAAAACATCAAATCCGTTTAAAACCCGAGAGTTTCATTCTCAGCATATTTCGTACACATTCATTTAAAACTTCAAATTCATACTAAGGTATACATTCAAAACTCGAAGGAGTCGAGTAAGTGAGTTTCATGGTCAAAAACATTTCACACACGTTCTATCATAAGTTCAAATTCATACCAAGAGTTTTGTTCGGATCCCGATGGGATCGAATAGGTGAGTTTTGATGACATCGAAATAATAACCCGATGTGGTCAGGTTATCATGTTGCGTTATCCAAAGTTCTTTCAAGTTACGCATTGGAAGATTCTCAGATAGAGGAATGGCCTATACTGTGTCACCGGATCATCGCCCCCCTCCCATCTAGCGATGTTATCGTATCATCCATCATTTTTTTCTGCTTGCGACGTTGCAGCATGTTAAACCGACGCTTAGAGTTCTGTTAAAATTGTTGCCTCCACACGCGAAGAGTAGTTAGTGTGTGTCTTTGAGCAACTCTCACCAGACATTTGATCAGAGACGGACATGTTGAAGGGGAATCGAATTCAGATATTGAAGGGCTTCGAGTTTTTAATTATGACTTGATTTTCTGAGAAAAGATTTTTGTCATATAAAATGGTAAGTGAAAAGTTTTTCAGCATTTTTTCCAACGATTGACTTGATTAGAACTTGTTAAAATAGTTAATTATTTATATTGGTGTTCCGTTAAAGAGAGATTTACTTAGTGATTCTAAAGGTGAAAATTGCACTCAAAAGATCATAGGTTCAAATCCCCTATCATGGTTTGCAAATTTTTTTCTGGTTCATACTGACTTAGGACCAAATTAATGATCTTACAACCAGGATGGTCATTCTGACCAGACGGTTAGGATTAGAAAAACAAAAAACAAGTGGATTCCATCTCGAGGCTCCGATTCTCCTTCTTCAACTCTTCCAACTCATCTACATCTTTAATCTGCATTTCTACATTTTCGTCAATTTCTGAATCCGTCTTATCTTTCTCCTGCAGTTTCATTACTAGTTCTTAAAGATAGTAAAATCTACGCACACTCCTTAACTTTAAGTGGGTCTCTACGTAACTTTTAAGTTCCTCCATTAGCCGATCAAACTCTGACGAAATAAAACCATCTCGACGTATTTGCAAGATGTCACCGACGAGATTCAAGGAAGGATGACTTAATTTTTTTTATCCTGGCCGTCGGACGGTCAAGATGACCGTCCTGATTGTAAGATCATTAATCTGGTTCTAAGTCCATCTGGACCAAAAAAATTTCAGTGGTTTGCATGTTATTGCGATAGAGCGTTATATTTACCTACCTCGATATGATTCCCTACATTATCAAAAAAATTATATTTGTTCTTTTTTTAATAAGTTTGAAGATGGAATAAAATATGGAATAATTGGATAAGTGACCTCCGCGCAAATGTTATTTCGAAATGTAACCTCCTATTTCATTTTTCATTTATTTTTATTGTTCTTTTACTTAAAATGCATTTAAAAAAAGAAGAAAAGAAATAAAATACTAAATCGTCTTAATTCCTTCTAATCAAGTCATTCGTCGGAAGACTTTTTCCCTAACCATCTCCGTTGAACGAAAAACCATCCAAATTGAAGAAGACGTCCTTCAACCTCGACTCGACTCGAATCACCTCCAATATGTCCCGAGATAGAACAACTGATGTTGTCAGATGCCGAATATGTCGAATCTCCGGCTAACTGTCTGGCGAGAGTTGTTCAAATGCGCACACGGTCGACACCTGTCGTCGGGTAAATCACGATTGTCGATAACTCGGACAGTCAGGATTAACCCGCTCTTCTATACGGGGCCATGCACGATCTATGTCGGGATTCCTATTAGTGCAAGGTTTATCATGAACTTCATTTGCAACAATCTTGGTGAGCTGTTCTTTTACTTCAAAGGCATTAAAAGAAAAGGAAGAAAAGAAATAAAATACTAAACCGTCTTAAATACGTTCTAATCTAGTCAATCGCTGGAAGACTTTTCAATAACCATCTCCGTCGAACGAAAAATCATCTAAATTGAAGAAGACGCCCTTCAACCTCTACTCGGCTCGAATCACCTTCAATATGTCTCGGGATAGAACCACTAATGTTGCAAGACACCGGATATGTCGAATCTCCGACCAACTGTCCGGCAAGAGTTGTTCAAATGCGCATACGGTCGACATCTGTCGTCGGATAAACCATGGCTGTGGATAACACAGACAGTCGGTATTAACCTGCCCTTCTATACAGGGCCATGCACGATCTATGCAGGGATTCCTATTAGTGCAGGGTTTATCATGAACTTCGTTTGCAACAATCTTGGTGA
>JAOYMZ010092564.1:0-10465 GCA_025802335.1 Pinguicula primuliflora | reverse complement strand
AGCTGTTTAAGTGTACATGTGACTTATTTAAGAAAGTGTCAAGGTGACATTAAGAAAGTGTCAAGGTGACTTATTAAAGTGTGAAGGTGACATTTTGAAAGTGCTGGACAGCCCTATTTTTATATATAGATAAACTGGAACTATTTTTTTTTCGTGTGGGACTTATGGGAATGTGAATCCCATTGAGAGCCTATTTTGGCTATAAATAGAGGTTCCATGTTTTGGCTATAAATACGTGGGTCTCTCCCCATGTTTTCCTCCAACAACCTTAATTGGTTTTAATGGTTTTGAATTTTGAATTTGGGTTTAGAGTTTAAAATTGAAGCCTAATTCGGATCAAAAATATTATAAGTAATAAAAATTTTCGGGTTACCCAAAATCCCATAATTTTGTGGGAGGGCCAACCCGCTATAAATAAGTTGCAAAAGAGAGGCTCCATGTTTTGGCTATAAATATGTGGGTCTCTCCCCATGTTTTCCTCCAACAACCTTAGTTGGTTTTAATGGTTTTGAATTTGGGTTTAAAGTTTAAAATTGAAGTCCAATTCGGATCAAAAATATTATAAGTAATAAAAATTTTTGGGTTACCCCAAACCCATAATTTTGTGGGAGGGCCAACATGCTATGCTGCTGCTCCGGCGCCCTTCGACAGCCCCGGCATTCAAATCGCCCAGCGGGCCGCCCCGGGCCAAAGCGTTGCGCTTTTGAGTTTATGACCACTTAGGCGGCCGCTTAGGTGCTGGGGCGGCCACTTTTTTGAATACTGTCTATCGCACTATTGATGAATCGGAAGACGACGTGCATTCTTAAGTACTCCATTGAAGCACTCGACCTGATTTGTTGTCATTATACCAAAACGAGCACCATCATCGTAGGTCAGTGTCCACTTAGCTACATCAATGTCAGTTAAGTATTGATGTGCAGCAAGGTTGCGTAGGAGTATCTGACCGATTTGATCGTGAAACTTAATTTTGCTCGTCGTTGAACCAGTTTTTCAAGCAATTTTCTTGACCACCTTATCTTTGTATTTCGCATTCACTTTTGAACAAATATGCCATAGGCAAAATTTGTTAACATCGATTTCACTATTGAATGTCAGAATTTGGCTCATTGCATGTAGACAGCCTGCACCTCTATCGGAAATTATACAACTAGGTTTGTTTTTGGTCATGTGTAGTGTCAATCTCTCCAAAAATCAGTACCATGAAACCTCGGTCTCTTTGTCGACCAATGCAAATGCGACAACCAAAATATGTCCACTGTGATCTTGTGTCACCGCAACGAGTAATTTTTGCTTGAAAGGACAATAGAGATGCGTACCGCTGATAGATAGGACAGGCCTACAATGTTTGTAACCAACAATGCACGGCCCAAATGCCTAAAACATGTAGATTAGCTCTTTACCTGTGGGATTATCTATATCCCTTAAAGTCCAGTCAACCACATTTGTAGGGTTCTAGTGCTATAGTGATGGTAGGTATGTGGGCAAACTTCTAACACCAGACGTCCGTGTTCTGTGCACCATCTCAGGTGTCCGTTGTAGGGCAAACCAAGCTTTTGAATACTTGACTTCAAAATCATACTTAGTCAGTTGCACATGTTATACAGGAAGGGCTAAAATATCAAACTCAGCAGTGTTAAAAAATAATAAACTGCAAGTATGTTAATAAATAATAAATTAAATTAGTGAGTACCTGATTTTTTTTGTTATTAACCCAATCAATTCCTGCACGACCATAAATTTTGTCAGATTGCAATGATACTCGCTAACTGCACTAGCTTCGCACGTGTGGGGTAGCCCATTTTGATTATTTCCCACTTACACCCATTGGGTTTGAAACGTGCACTGAGATCCCACGCGCAAGAGGTAGTGTCAAAGTGCTTGCATCGCAGTAACAACCTCTTCGTGACACTTTTGTACACATAAAATTCCCTTTTGACGTTTACAACATGATATTTCTCTACGGCCCGCTGCAAATGTGATTTGTCTTTAAATAATTGGCCAACTTTGATCACACCAATGTCGTCGTCAAAATGACTTGTGCTCATGGAAGAGGGAATATCCATAGAGTTTCCCAATTGAGAATATGTATCATGATATCACTGGGAAGGTCCATTATCTAATGGTGCAGGGTACATCTGATTGACCCGAGGTCTTGGGCGGATCGGACGCATATCCTCACCATCATCCTCACTATCAGGTTCTGAATCGATAATATTACCTCCTACTGGCCCTGCCGAATCAGTTTCTGGATCTGTAAAAATCTCAGTGGTTTCTGGTGGTGGAATGGTTGATTGGGTACTGCATGGTGGTTTCCACCCTCAATCTAAACTCATTTGATGTTGATCATCGTCGTGGATAGGTGAAAATTTTAAATTTCATTGTTCAGACGAACCACTACCCGCGTATAATCCAGATCCGTAGTAGTTGCTCATTTTCTAATACAGAAAAATTAAGGTTAAATAATGATTATGAAACTAATAAATAAAAACATATTAAAGTGTGTAATGATAAAAAAAACTTACAACAAACACCACTAAAATTTACTACTTCGTTTGGAAATTGGATTACGATAATATTTATTTGTTGTGTACTTGTGTTGTTGGTATTGGAATGATAAAGTTGGGGTTGTTTTTATAGCAAACATCCCGGCCTTGGGAAAATCAGGGATCAAATTATACCCGATCTTCCCAAAGTCAGGAATATATTTTCCCGCCAAAATCACGAGGATTAGTCATATTATTGTCGCCCGGCTTTCGTAGCGACGGGATTTACAATTCCTGGTTTTGGAAAAGCCGGGCATAGGTATTGGTCTTCTCAAGGCCGGACGGTGGTAAATTCAAAAAACGTTGCTGACTTTGTGGCAGAAAAAAAAAAAATTGCCATTTTTCTATACCAGAAGAAATTGACAATGATTTCAATTTTCAAAGATGAAGCTATGTAAACATGAGTGATGCACCGGCGACAGTTCGATCCTAAACAGGAGAGATGATGCCCTGAAGAGAGTTTGCATCGATCTTCTGCCAAAACCTTCTCTCGATTTCTTCCCGAGAAAGCAGAGTACACTTTCAGTTTTCATAGTGATTTCTGATTTCTCCTCCCCATGTCCATCTGGATCGATCAAATCTCTTGATCCTTTTCCGGCAGTCGAGCTCCGAAAGACTCTTTCGGCAAGGTCTTAAGGTCTCTTTCATGGTTATATATGTACTTCTTCTCGTTCCCCACCCTCGCCGACACGATGAAGCTGAGAGCCAGACATTGCTTTATTTAGTTCCAGGATTCCTATTGGCATTTCCCGCTTATATTAATATGATGGCCAACGAACAACAATTGAGCATCTCGCCAATCACCTTAGACCCATTTACTATATTTGATATAGATCATTTTTAGCATTTTAACAATCGTAATCAAATGAGGTGTCTGGTTTTCTTTTAGTTGTATTAGGCACACTATTTTCATTCAAATGATCTTAATCAACCCGGTTTTGGCCGAAGGTGGATTTGGGTCGCTAAAACAAATCACACGGTGAGCGTGTGATATGGAGAGTTTCGATTTTAAGGCAACTGGTAAATGTTTAAAATAATCCTGCGCATCAAACATATTATATGGTGTAATCGATATATATAACAAATTCTCTCACCAAAATCCCGAATTCACAAGCTAAATTCCAAATCGACCGAACTCCGCTGGATAAACCATAGTTGTGTGATTCTCAGTTCCAACATTTTCGACGAAAGGTATGTGTGCTTTAGACGAAATTGATATGCTAGTTCCGAAATTGATCTTCTCTGGTTGTGTTTCCAAAATTGTGTGCTTTAGACGGTCGTATTAGCCATCTATTTTCTTTTCGAAATCAAATCAAATATTTTTTGTGGATTATTGTTTAGTGGGTGTAGGTTACCTAACCCAAGTGTTATTCTTGTTCGTATTCACTGATTATTTCGTGTATCTATGGGCTTACTGATTTTTTTCGTTTTATGATATTTCGGGTTATGTATGGTTTTCATATATTATGGGGTTTCTTTATTTTCTGACGATGATGCAATTGTGCTTGAAGATGAAGTGAGGTGGGTATAAAACACCTAGACATAACAATCGGAACACGAAGGGCACGAAATAGCAACTTAGTGACGAAGGGTTGAACAGTCCAATGGACATATCTCAGTGTTCAACATGTTTTTAACAGGGCAACATTAGATATGTGATTTTTTGTCATTTTCATGGTTATTATTTATGTAGCCATATGTTTGCATGAGCCCCTTTCGGACATGGGGGTGGAGAGCCCATTCTTGTGGTATAGGCACCCCAAAACATTGAAGGCTTCTGACAGAGATCCATTAGATATCAGAGCTAAGTATGAGGGGTCAAAAAGGAGGATGAGTCTAATGAAGAACAACAATGGGAAAGTTCAACAAAACCGAGGTGTGGAAGAAAGGACAGTGCTAGTGAGGAGGGTGAGGGTTCTTAGGCGTAGGGGGAGGAAAGGGGTATGGTTGTTGTCTGAAGAATAAGCCCTCATTGTGGTAGCCAAAGAACTGGTGCAGGAAGGGATGTGGGCTCTAGGTTGTTTCAAACCAGGATTCTTAATCTATTGTGTTGAGAGGATTCACAGGAAAGTCCATGCACAACATTAAAGCTCACCCACAACATTAAAGCTCACCCACACATGAAGTCCAAGATTCATGTGTGGAAGAAGTTCTATGATTTGATCTCGGGCTTCATGACCATGAATGGGATATCCTTGAACTCGACAACGCATCAGGTTGTGGTATAAGATGGCTACAGTTGGGATAGCATTATTCGAAGCAACATTAGAGCTCTCTCACACTTGTACCTTATTGAACATATTAACTTGTACCTTATTTGTATAGTCTAATCCCGAATACAAGTTGTTGCATGATAAGCCCTTTCCTCTATATGAAGAATGGTGTAAAATATTCAGCAACGACAGAACCCCTGGTGAGCTTGTTGCAAGTTACACGGGTGATATAGGGCAAACGAAGGATTCAAGGAAAGTGAAGCTAGAAGATGGCAGTGGTGGTAAAGGTCAAGCGAAGCTGGAAAGGAGAAAGAGAGGGAAATGACTAATACCCTCACAATTGGTGCAAGATGAGAAGCTTAGTTGTTAAACCAATATCAAAATATACATATCAAGCTTCCGTGGAATTTCTCCATCCTCCCCTGCCTCTGCTCCTGCGGCCCCTCCTACAGATTTGGCCAAGTCATTGATGAACCAGTTGAGGCCTTACACCCAGTTCAATGTGTGGATAAGAATGGATATTGTGTCACATCTTCTCGATCATGAATCTACGCATCAAATATGGACAATCCTTGGTGATGATATGCGATAAGAATGACTCTTGTATTTGCTGGACAAGGTTAATGATGAGGTTAAGGCCATATATCCTTGATGACGTTGAAACTGTTGTTCGCTACTTGTAGTTTTTTGATCATTTCGGTGGTTCTGATACTTGCTATTCTAGTGGTTCTGATACATTGCTTTTTGATCATTTTGGGTTCTTTGGATAATTCTGTTTCTTACTTGTTTGGGTGTTTCAATGCTGTGTAAATTTATCCTGCCTGGATTCGTGTTTATTGTGATTGATTTTGGCATGATAGACGTTACTAGATAGAAACCATATTTACACAGTCAGGGATAAAATAGTTATTGGTCTTTTCTTTAACTATTTATAAGATCGTAATCAAACTCAAAGTAAACATCATCGTCCTAAACGATATAATCAAAATCACACAGCAAGATACGTTTACTCCAGGGATGTTGATACACTCAACGACCGTAATCAAAATCACACTCGTAAAAATAAGGTTGCAATTAACGGGCCCTTACATTCATCATCAAAAAGAGAGGAGAACTGAAGGCACAGAAAGAAACAACAAACCAATCAATACAAAGCAGAGAATACAAAAGGAATACCAACGTTGCGAGCCAAGCACAAAGAGAGAAGATCACCTCAATGAACGCGACATTGAGCAATCACAAAAATGCGGACCAATTCAATCTGAGCATGGAGCCAAGCACAGAGCGATCAACTAGCAGCCTTCACCGAGAGGTGGCTTGCAAGGTCGTCGCTACGACCAAGATTTTCCAACCTGTAAGAAGTGGCATTCTGGCAAAGTAGAGTATTTTCTGGCAACTACTGGCGGTTGCCAAAGTGAGTATGTTTGTGTGTGCGAGAAGATTCTGAACTTGAACTTTTGTGTTTATATATAACAAATGGAGTTAAATTTTAGATTAGGGTCACTTAATTATATATTGGCTTTTGAAGCAAGCATGTCAAAACTTACTTGCTTTGGAAGCCAATTACTTGTTTTACTTCCAAAGTTAGTACTAGGCTAATTTTTAAAAAATTATCATGTGATGGGGCAAATATAGAAAGTTGTCAACCAATCTGCTCCATATATCGGAAAATAAATATATGAAATTCGGTAGGGCCATTTTGGGGTCCATAAAAATAAATTTGTCAATGTTTTTGGTTCTTCATGCTAATTCAGAAAACGATAATGGATTTTAATAAATCGAAAATTTGTCATTTACTTTGGATTCACGATTTCACTCGTAAAACTGAAGAAAATAAAGAAACACGAATTTACGTGGTTCAGCAAAGCCTACATCCACGGGAGAAAACACGTTCTTCCTTATTATTTTCACACCTTACAATGTACACAGACTCTCCCTTTAATAGAGATTACAAGGAATCATTCAATGTATGGTAACTCCCGAGATTATGGTAACTCTAATCTCGGGAGATAATGGGGGAAGATTTAGTCAAATCTTCCCCTAATAATCCTCTAGCCAACACTCCCCTCAAGTTGAGTAATGGGATGTCCAATATCCAACTTGTTAATAACGTCATGAAAGGCTCTTCCAGTAATCGGCTTAGTGAGGATGTCAGCAAGTTGATCTTCATACCTCACGAATGGGAGAGAGATGACCCCCGCTTCTAGCTTCTCCTTTATGAAGTGTCGGTCCACCTGCACATGCTTAGTTCTGTTATGTTGCACCGGATTTTCTGCAATGTGTACCGCAGGTTTGTTATCACACCTTATGGGACAGGGTTGGTCTGGTGGAAACCCAAGCTCACTCATCAACTTTCGTAGCCATAGGACCTCAGCCACGCCTCTAGCAATTCCCCGGAACTCTGCCTCTGCACTAGATAGAGCTACCACCTTCTGCTTCTTACTCCTCCACATCACAAGATTACCTCCTACAAATGTAAAGTAATCAACCGTAGATTTGCGATCCACCGGGTTACCGACCAGTCTGTATTTGTATATGCCTCCATCCTCAAATGGCCACTATCGTGGAAGAGTACTCCAGTGTCAGGAGTACCCTTCAGATACCTCACAATCCTTAGTGTCGCATCCATGTGATCCTTCTGCAGTGAATGCATAAATTGACTTACCACACTCACTGCATAGGCAATATCTGGTCGTGTATGTGACAAGTAAATCAACTTCCCCACAAGGTGCTGGTACCTCTCTCTGTCAGTGCTTTCTCCATTATCCAAAATGCGGAGCCCATGGTTGGAAGCCATGGGAGTGTCAATCGGCTTACAATCCAGTAGTCCAGTCTATGCTAACAAGTCCAAAACATACTTCCTATGGGAGATATGTATTCCCACTTTCGATATCATCACCTCTATGCCGAGAAAGTACTTCAAGTTCCCCAAGTCCTTCATTACAAACTCGCTGAACAAACTCGTCCTCAACTCCTTCATCTCATCCTCGTCATCTCCTGTAATTATCATGTCATCAACATATATAATCAGACAGGTAATCTTCCCACTTCTCTTCTTAATGAATAAGGTGTGATCCGAGTTGCTCTGTACATAACCGTATCTCCTCATAGCAAGAGTAAATCTTCCAAACCACGCTCTGGAGGACTATTTCCATATAATGCTTTCTTTAGTTTGCACACCTTATTCGAACGAAAGGTGTGAGAGAACCTTAGTGGACCTTCCATACAAACTTCCTCTGCTAGATCCCCATGCAGGAAGGCATTCTTTACATCCAACTGAAACAAGGGCCACCCCCTATTTGCAGCAACGGAGAATAGTACATGAATAGTGTCAATTTTCGCAACAGGTGAGAAGGTCTCACAATAATCCACTCCATAGGTCTCAGTGTAGCCCTTAGCCACCAGTCTCGCCTTATACCGCTCGACTGAACCATCTGCTCTCCTCTTGATCGTATATACTCACTTACATCCAACAGTACGCTTCCCTGCAGGCAGTGAACACATCTCCCAAGTATGATTCTTTTCCAGAGCGCTCATCTCATCCTCCATAGCCTGTTTCCATTCAGGGATCGCCCATGCCTCTTTCACATTCTTTGGAACCTCTTCCTGATATACAGCCATCGTGAAGGCCCTTGCTCCTTTAGACTCTCTCCCCCTGAACAAGTTTACCATAGGATACCTCTTCTCTCCCGGAATGTGGTCCGGAGAAAAGCGTCGAGCTGGGACCCCTCGCGTACTCCTGGCCGGTAGAACCCGAGTAGGTGGTGCGGGAGGATTGTTCGCAGAAGTACCCTGCACATCATCAACAAACGAGATAGGTATAACAGAATGTCAGTCGGCTTAGTCGGCCTTACCTCGATATTTGGAGGAGGAGGATCATCTGGGATATCCGAAGAAGGGGGATCATCTGGGTAGGGCGTGAGCTGAGGGCTTGTCACCAATGGAGAAACTGACTGAGTCAACGGCCGTCTTGCCAAAGAGTGGGTAATCCATTCTAGTACGTCATCCTGTCCCTTCCTCTGACTACTAGAAGGGATAGTATGGTAATAAAACTCAGACTCGACGAAGTCACAATGCAACGTAGTGATCACTTGTTTCGACACCGGATCAAAGCACTGATACCCCTTCTGATTGACACCGTACCCCACAAAAATGCATTTCAATGCACATGCATCCAACTTAGTCCTATGAATCTTCGGAATATGCACAAAGACTGAGCACCCAAACATCCGAGAGAAGAGAGTGAGATACGATGGCATAGAACAGTGCACAAATAGAGCCTGGATAGGTGTGCGACGATCAAGGGTTCGTGTGGGCAAGCGATTCACCGAATATGTAGCAGTTGCCACAGCCTCAGGCCAGAAGTATTTAGGAACTCCTGAATCCAAAATGATAGATCTAGTTATTTCCAACAAAATCCCATTCTTGCGTTCTGTCACTCCATTTTGCTCAGGAGTATAAAGACACGTAGTCTGGTGAACTATCCCCTTCTCAGAGAAAAATTGAGTCATAGACTGGTTCACAAATTCCCTGCCATTATTAGTCCGAAAGATTTTCGCAGAGGCATTAAATTGAGTTGTAAGCATTTGATAAAACTGCAGGAATTTGCCAAAAACCCTAAACCCTAAATTTCTAAAACCCTATTTAGGACTACTTAACCCAAGGAGATTCATAAACCTCCGTTAAACGATGATAACGTCGTCGAAATATCACCAAAATTTGAACATATGCAATTCAATGTATAAGCTTTCCAATGGTGCGATCAATTTCGAAAACGGATGGTGCTACGAAAAAATTATCCACGCAAGGGAAAACTGATCATAGGAACCGTTATATATATATATATCCATATAGGGTAAGGAACCCCTCACATACTATTATACATGTTATTTTACATTAGATTTGAATCATTAATTTGGTAAGATCTAACCGTTCAGATTACACTAAAATAAAAAAGCAAAGGAAGGCACGTGATCTATGATTGCCTAGTATCTCTTGATGTCGTAAACTTTGCTTCCAAGGATTTCTTCCCATGGTCAAAGATCGCAGAAATCCTCTTCTCCGCTCTTGCACTTGTCATCTGCTCAGCGGAAAATTGATGTTCGAAGGACACTGCAGAGAAAGTTTATGGAGAAAGCTGATTTTTCCGGTGGGAGTACTTCGACGGATTCCAAAATCTGCTGCTGACGGGCTCGATTGCTGGAGGTATCAGTTTTCCGATTCCTAGCCGGAAATGATGGGAGGAAATTCCTGGCCGGAAATTCCGACTCTTGACAGAGGCATTGGTGGTGCGGCGCCACCGACTTCACTGGCGGAATTCACGCTCGACGGGTGGGGGAATAGACTTCTACGACGTCGGCCTAGTCACCGACTTCAACTTTCCGATGATGTTGGTACTGTGGGGCGGCGGAGGAAACTGTACGGTGACGGGATGGGTGGCTGATATCAAACCAGTTGCATGATCTAAGGTTGACCAGAAATGTTGTTGTCGGCATCGGCATCTTAGTTGCAGGAATTGGATGCCACTCATCCATTCTCTACGAGGAGGAAGAGGCTCTCTCCTTCAAATGTCTTTTTTTAAGTAGAATATTGGTCACGTGAGGCTTCTGATTTTTTTAAAGAGGGATGATACATGTCCCAACACTTTGTCTCTAATTCATCCCTACATGTAGTTTAATTAAGAATTTTGCAAGTTTAGTCTATCAT
>JAOYMZ010092563.1:0-10465 GCA_025802335.1 Pinguicula primuliflora | reverse complement strand
CAATCACACTACATTGAAAAGGTGCTCAAGAAATTTGACCACTATGACGTTGAACCTGCCAGATCACCTTATGATTCGTCAATTCACCTAAAGAAGAACTCAGATGCAGCGATATCTCAAGAGGAGTACACTAGAATCATTGGTAGTGTCATGTTTCTCATGAACTACTCTCATCCTAATATCACTGCTGGCTAAGTCGTTATACTCATAGTCCTAGTGAGGAGCACTGGACTGCTCTCTACCGTCTACTTAGGTATTTGAGGGGCACCATGGATTGGTGTCTACACTATGATTGATTCCCTGCAGTTCTGGAAGAATATTGTGACGTAAATTGGGTTGCTGACAACGATGATATAAGTTCCACTAGTGGATACGTCTTCACTCTTGGTTTAGACACCATATCTTGGAAGTCTGAAAAGCAAACCTGCATTGTTCGTTCTAGCATGGAATCAGAGTTGATTGCACATGAGTTAGCTGGACAAGAAGCAGAATGGTTGAGGACATTACTGGATGACCTACCGATGTGGGGGAAGGCATCCCCTGTGTCCATTCACTGTGATTCACAGGCAGCCATCACAGTTGCAAAGAACAGTGTCTACAATGGAAAGAAGAGACATATCCGGATTCGACATGGAGTAATCAAGCAACTTCAGAAGACTGGAGTAATGACATTGGACTTTGTGAGATCTGAGAAGAACTTGGTAGATCCGTTCACAAAGAGATTGTCAAGGGTACAAGTACTTGATTCTGCTAAAGGAATATAATTAAAGCCTGTAGAATAGGAACATTTATTAAGTTTAATTTGATTGTCTGTCGTATTTGAGTATTTTCCTATTTCATGATTAGTGCTTGATATATGCATTTATTTGATTCCTAATTTATTCATATGTGGCTATTGATTATGGTATACTAGCTTTACATATATATAAATGCATTTATCTTTACTGTTGATGTTTAAAGATCCACACCCATGCGTGGGTGGTTCCACTGAGAGCTTGATGGGTTTATTGGATGAACAATCATTGTGGTGATTTGTTCAATACTAGTCCTGCCTGATAAGGATAAAGAATTACGATTCTCCTCATCTGCGGGGCAGGATACTAGTAGTGGTTCTCATATATGGATGGTTCCCATGAATGCAAGGTCTGATCATTTTGCCGAGTTGATTGTGAGCTGGTAGAGAATGGGTATAGTTGTCCCTCCCATGCGTGGGATAAAGGGGCATGTGCTATATCTGCGATTCTCCCCAATTGAGGGGCAGAAGACGGACCCAGATAGACACTGATTCGAAGCTAGTAGAGGGAAAGTGAGAGAGTAGAGAAACACGTAGTTAACTCTCCCATACGTGGGGTAGAGACACATGTGCTACATAGGCAATTCTCCTCACACGAGGGGCAGAGGTTCGAATGTATAAATATAGGTTTCTGTCTTGCCAAAAAAGTGGTGAGAGTGAAGAATCCGGCAGCTAGCTCTCCTCATGTGTGAGGGTAGAGAGCTATGGGCATCATTGCGAATTCTCCCCACTGAGGGGCATAGGATGGAAACATAGGACTCTCCCCATGTGTGGCGGTAGAGAGCCGTAGGGACACCCTTTAGTTCTGCTAAAGATTGGGGCGTACAGAATGGAGTAGCTGGCTCTCCCATGCATGGGGCAGAAAGTCATGAGCTACTTGAGGATTCTACCAATCTATGGGGGCAGAGGACCATGTGGGTGTGACAGAGGATGAGCTTGACGCTCTTAATGACTCACTTCCAAATGTGGGGGCGAGTGAGGCACCTTAGTGAATGTGAAGGTTTGCCACCTTCTATGAAAAATGTAGTCAATCTTCCTAGAGCATTCACGAAGCGAAGGGCATGCACATAGGCTTTGTAAATAAACGCACAAGTGACAGTATTGCGGAGATTGTACACCTAAAAGTAAGTTGTACACGTGCTGCGAAATTAGTGACCCGAGCCCAAATGAGTTCAAGACTTAGTTCACTCATGAGTTCAAGACATAGTTCACTCACTCATTGGGCCAGTGTTGTGGTTTCACCTCGCAACTTGTCAATTCAAATCGAAGGATATTGACATTTAAAGAGTATGACCCTACCATTGCTCGAAGGGAAGACTTTGTCATGTCATTTTTTGGGGACTGTTGGAGAAATGCCTTGCAAAAAGCTAAAATGTGAAGAAGAAATTCTTTTTTATCCCATACCAGTTGTAGAAGAAAGAGTTGAGGGGTTTATATACTTTTACACATAAGGGAGTTGTAAAGTATTGTGAGGAAATGAGCTATGTCCTCGTGCACTGTCGCCCGGCCCGATCTGGTCTGGTCAACTCGCGTGCCCGCCCGGTCCGGTCTGATCCGGTCGCGCATGTGTGTGCGCACGCTGGGCTTGGGCTCTCCTCCAAAGCCCAATAATCTTTTTGGCTCAAAAAGATATTAATCCATTTGATTTTATTATATTTGGGCAATTCCTTCTACACTAAGAAGATGAAGAGCTAGATTTGTGGATATGTATGAACAATGTTTACGCGTTTTCTAAACGTGGGATAAACATTATTATGATTTTCCGGAACTTTTGAGATTGTGTCTGTTCGAGTCACAGTAGGACTCGAACTTCTAAGCGACATGTATGTTCGTGTTATAGTGGGAGACGGACTCTTGTGATCTTAACTATAAATGCACCTCAAAGGGGCACTCGAAAATCAATTTTTGCAATTAGCAATCCACTCATAAAATTCTCTCTTTTCTGGAGTTCTGTTCGAGCAAGGGTTTATCAAGTTGTCTTCCTCCAACCTCTCATCACAAAGTGTTCGTGTGCAAGAGGTAGTTGTGGTAACCTTCGAGAGCGACCGACATTCTGACGATTAGCATCACGGTCGTGCCGAAATCACTTTCAAGGCAGTGTGCGCGTCCACGACATAACTTGAACAAGGGAAAACGATAAGTTCTCGTTCCGATAATTTGCACATATTTACTAACACTATCATGGTCTTATCTTGGGCCCATGGAGGTGAGGATTCTAATCTTACGTGTTGTAAATAATGTAATCGTAAGCAAGGACGGGATGTATTTTGTGATTTTATAATGTTTTGATTAGCCCATACAAATATATAAAGAGGCAAAGCGACAGAATATTTATAGGTCCACGGCTTTATTACATCATGACCACTAGACTCACTCGAAGCTTAAACTACTGTTTCACCATTTATTCTTGGAAATAGTACTAGTAATTCAAAAGCTACAATCATCCATCAGCGACTTCATCTTGCGGCACAAATTAGAGGATCCTCAAATGGTAACATTCAACAGAGTAGCAATCTGTGGTGCAAAGCATAATTTCGGACTTGTGAAGCCATCTCCGGAGTTCTTGTAGAAAAGCTCTGTAGTTCGAGCAACGTTGAGAAAAAACTCCACAATCTCCTTTGGGGCAACATAAGTGTTGTTTACCCATTCTTCATTGATGTTTTTCCAATGATCCTCCACCATCTCCTTGAATTTGGATAGGGACTCCTGCCTGGATGTTCCATATTGATTCATGAAGTAATCCACCACTGTTCGAACCTCACCATCTTTACTTTCGCGCTGCGAATTAACAATGTTTTGTTTATGAAACAAGGAATGCTTTTTACTTTTAATTCTATTAAAATATTAGAAAATGGTATATAAAAAGATGAAAATTAATATTAAGGAGTGTGGAATATCACTTGATTGGTTGCCAGGTCATTCATGTATCGACAAATCATAATCCCAGATACGATAATCTTAGGCTTGCTTAGTACCCAATCAAGGGTTTCTCTTGTAAGAGACTTCAAGCCCGGAACAATACCCATGATGTACAGAGTGATACAAGTGGTAATATAGGAATTTTCCGCGTACTCTTCGAATGAAGGCATAGGCATCTGCTTCTCAATAGCCCATTGTTGCTCTTTCATGTTTGCCTCAGCAAACTGTTTTATCTAATTATTAAAAAGAGAGGGCAAAGTTATGATTAGTTGAGATTTGGAACAAACCCGACCCAGTGGGTTCGGGCTCGTGCATGTATGCGTGCATGGACTTATATATAATAAATGTGGTCTTACACTCTTAAAAAGTAAGATATCAAGACAATAGAGTGAAGAACTACATATCATTATATACTGATTTTTTCCTGATTGTAATCTGTGTGGTACACATCTTTTTGAATAATACTAGGGATACACAATGGAAATACACACAATTGTGTGTCCCTCTAAAATAATGTCGTTTTATGGGTAGGTGAGAGCATTTTTTTCGTTTTATGGTCAACTTGTGATCAGACGAGTCTATCATTCGACCAACACCCCTTTCAATGAAAAGACACATCTCAAATCTAAGAAGGATCACGACCGACATACAATAGTGTGTATTTTCATTGTACATCCTTAGCATTAACGTATTTTTTTAGAAAACTGAGTAGCCGCAGTCGGTTAGCAATTTTTAGGAAAAAAATTAAGCAAATGAAATTAAAACCTAGCTTACAGATTGAACGAAATAAGGTACACCAAATGATTTTTCCTTCTCCGCAGCATCGATCACATAATCATCGTACATTCGCATAATAAATCGGTACCCGATTTGCATCATATCTGGGAGTCCATCGATTGCGTTGACATCCCATCTGCAAAAATAGATTAATGAATTATTTGACAACAAAAATTAACTGGATCAATATTACAATGTTCGAGCTTTTCAATAATTAATCAAATAAAATAGCATCAAAGTGATAAATAAATACATTTCAAAGGCATCAGTGAATAGTTGATTTTCCTCCAGCGTGCCATAATCATCATATATATCATCAATCACTGTACTCATCTGCGCATTTTTTGCAGTCTCGACACGAAGATGAGAGTGCTTGGGTTCAAAATGGAAGGCGAGGCCCAAGATGTAGCATTCCACGATACGGTCTCTTAAAAATGGCATTTGCAACGGTAAATCGAAGGCATACCACCACCTTAAAACAGCATCATTACAAAGTTAGAAACAATGTTGGCAGGCCAGAAATTTTCTGGTGCCGATCTTATGTACTTGATTTATGTACCGAATTTTAATCTTGGCCGTCGAATCAACAGTGGACGATCAGGATTTAAACACTTATTTAACTTAAGTAATCTAACCCTGGCTGTCAGATCAATACTGGACGGACAGGATTAGAATTCGGTACATAAATCTGGTACATAGGATCGGCATTTGAAAATTTTCGGTAGGCAGGCACACTGTATACCCCTCTATTCTGATATGTACATATAAATGCAATCATACCCTCATGTATGTATGTTTGTACCTTGAAACTTGACACAACTCCTTCTTGTACAGGTTCTGCAGGAACGTAAAGTTTAACTTTGCAAGTTTCACGAGTAGTTCATCATCCCTAGAGTCCTGCCCCTGATAGATTCTTATGTAATGTTGTATTTCAATTATCGGAACTCCCTTGTGCAGCGGTTGATTCAGGGCTCTCTTCACCTTATCTTTCAGTGGAGATTGTAATTCTGGTAAAATGCTTGTCAGGTGATGGGTGGTGAATACCAATGCCTCTTCTAACAAAACTTCGTTACTCATTCTTGTATGGGATGCTTCATACAAACTCAGCAAACCTTCCGCATCACTAGCAAGTGATCGGAGGAATTTATTATATTGATCGGTGAATTCTTCGAAAACACCTGGTTAAGTGAGAGAGATGAGATTGGAGAGCGTTTGGACTTCAATATGCAGATAACAATTCAATAATACTTGTACTCTCACTTTTGACTCAATTCATACTCTCTTATGTGGCAACAATCACAACTACATACACAATCACAATCGTTTTTTTAATGTGTACTTGTGATGATTGCCACGTAAGAAGGTTTATGAATATGATCGAAAGTGAGGGTACTAATATCTTTACTCATAGAACAATAGTATCAAGATGAAGTTCAAACTTACTAGAAGAAACACGATATTGGTGTTGCCTGAGCAAACGGAATCGAGTTGCAGTGATAAGCAAGTCGTGTGTTTCATTTGTGTTATACATTTCCAGGAGTTTATCTTCAATCTCCACCTCAAAATGATAACCCAATCCCAAACGCTCCAATGTGTCGATCAATGCAATTAGTCTCCTACCTTCAGCAACCATCAGCATAGTTCTTGTATCTTCTTTGAGGCTTTGAATGGCCACCGATAACGTTTCTTGCTCCTGAAAAAAAATATCATCACATGTTTGCCACATACCAGATAAATATTTAAAATGAAGTCCAGAATTGCAAACGGAACAAAAGATTGCGTTAAAAGAAATTGGTACCGCCTATCAAAAAAAAGAAATTGGTACCTTCTCGTCAAATGCAAATGAGGTGAAGGCATCTCCCCACAAACTAGAAGAAGGGATCTTAATGGGAGGACGGGCATTCCTTTGGCTAATTTGAGATTTGCCGGCGGACAACATTTTTTCTTGTCTATTACTTACTACCCATGCGCTGTTGGGGATAGTTTAGAAATAGAAAAGCATTCTCCCATTTTATAAGTATTGAAAATGATCCACACTAGCTTCAATTCGAGAAATAGGTCGCCCAGCCCACCTATGAGCCGCTTAGGCACTGGGCAGTCGCCCTTCGCCCAGCCCGAATACCGCCTAAGTACCCGCTTAGTGGCGACTAAGTGGGCACCTAGACTGCTTACGCACTAAATGAACCCTGACCGCCTAGGGACCGCCCAACGCTTTCTCGAATACTGACACTAGCTAATTGATTTTAATACTACATTAACAAGGCGACAATGATAACCGAGACAGCTTGGTCTGGTGTCAATTAGGTGAACTTTGACTAAGAGGTCTCGAGTTCAAGCCCCACCAAAAGCGCTTGGCCAGACCTAATCCATAGGAGCATTTGGGCTGGGTGCAGGCTCCCTAAATTAGTCGAGAGTGTAAAAAACTCTTGAATACTGGAAAGGAGCGAGAGTATTTCTCCTATTTGCTTACCTAAAAAAAACAAGGCGACACTGATACAAAACTAAAATCAGATCAATCTATATAATAAAATAAAAACATGATCGATTTATAGACTAAAATAGGACTGGGAAACACGTAAAAATTTACAGCTTTTGCAATCTAGGAAATAAGTTTGATGTTTTTTTAGTTTGCGCTTTTACAACTCTTGATCTTGTCTGCTTCTTATGTTGGCAACAGTTGTACTTTTGTAACGGAAGAATGTGGATGGAATTCAAAACTTTCTAGTTGTTTTATTGTTTTGTTGATAAAAAGGGTCATCTCAATTTACATGAATCATTCTTCTATATTAGTAATAGACAATTAAGGTTTGTTTTGGGTAAAAGTAATACTATTTTTTATATTACTTCTTCTACTATTTTTTCTTATTTTTAGAACATGTGGTGTTTTGCGCAAATACTTAAAAATAATTATTTGAAATTTTATTTTAATTATATATAATAAACTTAACATTAAATCACTAAAATAATCTTCATCTATTTAGTTAAACCTATAATATATTCTTTTGCTAGAATAAACTTCTTGTTGCCAACATTAGAGATTGAAATGTACATATGAGCCATTCATACCATCATGTTACCATCAGAAAAATATATTACCTCCGCCTCTCTCGGGCTGGTGGAAGGTTTTAGGCTTAGGACCCATCTGTTGTAGACGAAATAATTCTGCAAAAAACGAGTAACACATTCGTTATGCTGCTACTCAGTTGATCATCACAAATGTGTAGTTTTTTGCTGGTACTTCATATTGAAAGGTATCTGGCTCACCAGTTACGCTAGTTGGAAGTGTATGTAATTTCGATTTAGTTTTTCTTGATGTTTTTGTTTTTTCTAGTCTCATGTCTTGTGTCCCGTTGTGGTGTGATTCGTTGTAGAAATAATACCATAATAACACCTTTTTGATTTAGTTTTGTTGTTATTTCTTTTTTAGATTCTTTTTTTAGAGTTTTTTTTCTTGTACAACTTATTTTTTCTGTAGTTCAATTTCGTGTATTTTTTGTATTTATAAACATTATTAATTATTAGCATATTTTTAAACATTATATTTATAATATCGGATGTTTAGCAAAAACACTTCAAAATGTCATCTGGACTTTTCAAGATGAGACACGGACACTTCAAATAATATAAAAAATGATGATAAAAACTTATTTTCCCTTTTTCCGAAGACGCTCCCTCTTAAACATTTATTATATTTCCGTTGAATGAACATTATTAGTTATTAGCATATTTTTAAGCATAATATATACAAAATTATCACCCATTTTAAAATTTCTGAATCTACCACGAGCCATTTCCATCCCATCGATGATTTGGATGGGAAATGGAGATCACCCAACCCTTGCACATGGGATGGGCCAATTAACTTAGGTCCAGCCAAAGTGTGTTGCATTTAATAAAGTAGAAGTACAACTCACGTGGGTTAGATCCAATGGGTTGTATTAACTTGGGTTAGGTCCAACCCAAGTTGGTTGTATTGACATCATCCTACCCTCACATAGAATGGGCCAATTAACTTAGATCCAACCCAAATAGGATGTGTTAACTTGGGTGAGGCGGACCCAAGTGGGTTATATTTAATAAAGTTTGACATCACCGGTCACCCTACCTTTTCTCATAGGATGGGCCAAGTTAAATACAAAATAAAGTTTGGCATCACCGTACCATTTCACATAGGATGGGCCAACTAATTTAGGTCCAACCCATGTGGGTTGTATTTAATAAAGTTTTTAAGTACAATTCAGTCCAACACAAGTGGGTAAGTACAATTCAGTCCAACCCACAGGGTTGTATTTTATGAAGTATGACTTCAAGTAATTCAACCGTCAACTAAAGGAAGGTCTGTTTTGCACGATATGATTATGATTCTAATTGTGCTTATAAGTATATTTTAAAATAAAATGAGTGTTTTGCGTAATACAAGTATCAGTTCTTGTTCCTTTTTTAAGAATCTCTCTTTTAAAAGTAAGCACCTCATGATTATAAATAAGCACCTCATGTTTTTTTTCCATCTTAAAAATAAGCACATCATGTTTTTTTTCCATCTTAAAAATAAGCATGACATTTTTGTAATAATATTCAAATATTAATATTTTTTACGATCAAATTAACCTTAACTAATATATTTTAATTAAATAGATGATGATTATTTTAGTAATCTAATTTAAGTTTGTTATATATAATTAAAATAATATTTAAATGATTATTTTTAAATACTTGCGCAAAAACACCACATGTTCTAAAAATAAGAAGAAGTAGTAGTAGAAGTATTAAAGCCTTGTTTTCCGCAGAGTTCTAAAAATTATAATTAGATTATAAGAATCTTTTTTTAAAAAATGTGTGTTTTGCGCGGTAAAAGTACTGCTACTTGTTCTTATTTTTGGAACCTCTCTCTTCTAAAAAATAAGCATGTCATGACATGCTTTTTTCCTTCTAAAAATTAGAAGGACAATTTTGAAATTATACCAAACTCGTAAACACAGTAAAAGACAAAATTACCTTTATTATCATCATTAATTAGTTAAATGAAGGTTATTTTGGTAATCTATTATAAGTTTAATATTATATAATTAAAATTGAACGTTAAATAAATATTTTTTAAGAACTTATACAAAACACCACATATTCTGAAAATAAGAACAAGTAGAAGAAGTAGTAGAATAAGTACAAGAAGTAGAATAAAAACCTTTGCGCAAAATAGAACTTTAAATGAAGTACTAGAATAAATAATTGCATGCACAAAACAGGTCTTAAGTATTTTCTAATGTGAAGGTTTAGGTCTGATTACTTATAAAAAAAAATATAAGGGGTGCTATGCTATTAACTTTTTGAATAATATACAATATGACAGGAAACCACTTGTATCAATTTGGCACATTCAATTTAAAGATTTTGAAAGTTACAGCACGTACTTATTTACAAAATTGTACTCGTAGTTGTAAAGATCTAGAGATCATAAAAAAATCATTTTCCGTAATATATAGATTATATGAATTATTTTGTGGCATACTATCTTGTAGCTATTGTCCAAATAAAAATTAATTAAACCATGGGAGTACAAATCGTTTTTATGTTTCTGCTATGTACCGTTTTTTGCATCTCACAAATGTGAGTCAGGGCCGGTCCTGGGATCCGGGATGCCCTAGCCGGATGCCCCTAGCCGCAGGGGCGGATTCAGGATCTTAACACCGGGAGTGGTTACTTAAAAATTACAAAAAAATGATCCTACATAAAATACGTAAATAATATTTAAAAATATACATAATTTCAATTATTACATGTACACTATATACAATGTTTTGGAGATCGACGTTAATTGGGATCTTCTACTCACCATTTTTTTGAAACTTTTATAAAATATTTTTATTATCTATACTTGAGAAAATATCTTTCTCAATATAGTACACCACGCTATCTGTCAAAAAATCATCCGACATATTGTTCCAAAAATAACTTTTGATTAACTTTATCGTCGAGAAA
>JAOYMZ010092562.1:0-10465 GCA_025802335.1 Pinguicula primuliflora | reverse complement strand
ACCAACCCATTAATGCTCTTCCTTAAGGCATCCCATGTCATTTTCTGATACTCATTGCTGCTCTTGTCCTCAATATCTTTCATCATTCTGGCCAACTTAAATGGTGGAATATATACTCCCCCAGTTTTTCCCAAAGTTATATTAGAAGCAACATTCCCTTCTGGATTCCTCAAATTTGGAATGTCATTTTCCTTCCCACCAGCTTTCGCACCAGTAGCATCCTCCTCTCTTCTCCTCATATCTTCATCACCATTCGCATTGCTCCCTTTATCTCCTTTCTCTCTATCTCTTCTATGTTCTTTCCTGTCATTGCTGCTATATTTGTCACCCCGGATTCTCTTCTGTCCTCTCTCATTATTATCCTCATGCTGTCCTCCACTCCTGCTTGTATCCCGTTGAGTGTCTGAAATTTGGATCCTATCACCTTCTCTGTTGTTCCCTTTATCATCCTCACCACCATCATACCTGTGTCTATGATGCTCCATTTTCCTATAATCCTTGTCATCCATATGCCTGTCATGCCGTAAGCTTCTATGGCTCCTGCTCTTTCTATGTTCACCCTCCTCAGTCTCACCCTCTTCATTATTACTCTTCCTCCATTTAATGGGATCTCGATCCCCCAAATCCACAATTTCGGAATTCCCCTTTCTCTCATTCCTCGTGTCATCCCTCTCTCTCCTTACTTCTTTCCCACGTTCTTCATTTTCCGAATCCCGACCCTTATACCTACCTTTCCACCTGTCTTCTTCAGGACTGGCATGACGCCGACGCCGACGGTCTCGTTTATTATCTTCCTCGCTACTCGAATCATAACGTTGCCTCCCACCCATAAATTTCTGCAATGAATAAACCAATACAGCTAAACCCCTAATTGAACTAACGCTCAAGCAAAAATAAAAGAGAGAATTTAATAAACCTCGAAAAAACCTAAATTCAACCAACCTCAGACGACCCCAATCACAGATGGAGATAATTTCAGGTGCGTGCGTAGACAAAGTCTGCGCTGCTGCCGGTTGAATCTACAAGTTTTATACCGGCGCCTGAGAGTGAGATAAAGAGACGGAGAGAGTATAATAATTGGGCAAAAATATTCTCCAGCGTTGCATAGCAATTGTATTGTGTCGCTGTTTGCAATGCTCAAAAATTGCTTTTGATTTTTGAACGGAATTTTTAAAAAAATGCGTTTTTATAAAGAAGTTATAAATTGTTTGTAAGGTGAGCTTTACTGTAATAAAAGTTAAAAAAATAATATGACTAAATGGATATAATATGAGAAAATTTTTGGGTATTTTGATATCATCCATTTGTACGTTGACAAAATTATCTTAAAAATGAATTTTTAAATATTTACAAAATTAACTCCGCCTTAAGCCTCCCAGAAGTTACTCCAAGGTAGCTTTTGGCTTTTGGACTTTTTGGAGCTTTTCCACCGCCAAAGGCCAAAATCGCAAACAGTATAAAAGGGGCTTCTGCGATTGAAAAACCAAAACTACTTTTGAGAAGAACTTGCAAACAGGGCCTGTATTTGGGCTGGTTGTATCAAAATGTGGAATTTTTTTAACATATCAAATTGTGTTTTGAATTTTTTTATATCAAAATTTGGAATTTTTAATGTACGGTGCCGAATGAGAAGTTTACGGTGCCGAAAATTATTTTCAGCCATCTAATATATCATCCGATGGTTGCAGTCAGTTCATTTCAAAATCTGACGCTCACTATCAATGATAATAATTCACAAGTTTAAGCAAGATCTGAATCGATATATCGATCTACGAATTATTATTATTCGATCGTGGCTGTTGAATTTTTATCCAAAGCTACAAATATAATTCGACACATAAGAAGTTTTAATCTGAATGCAATGGTCGGGAGGAGCAAATTTTCCAATAATTGAGAGGGCAATTGACTTGCAAGTTGAAACTTTCTTCGAAAAGGGGATCTCATGTCGGAAATTTTCCGGATCCGGACACATAGTGCCGGATGGAATGGCTTACAAGCCAAGTTCGAACAACAGATGAACATTAAAATAACGATGTGCGGGTCGCGGCCCGGGTTTTGATCCGGGCCGTGACCCGAACTCAATAACTAAAATATTAAAAAAAGAAAATTAGAAAAAATGCAAACAATTAAACACGATTTGTTAAATTCTAATAGAAGAACAAACCCACAGAACCTCTCGTCCAGCGTCCTCCGCCTATACAATAGGTAATGTACGTATTTGAATCTCCATATTTCATTCGTTTGTTTAGTTTGAACATAAGGTGTTTGATACAATTTCTGAGCGAATAATTCTTTCAAACAGGAATTCATTTGTTGCTGAACCTATTTCTTTCATTGATGAGATCGAATATGATCCAAAGTTATGTTGTATATAGTTATGTCTAACCTCTTTTACTTTATTTTAGTTATTGACGACAAGATAGAATAATATGTGCAAAGAATATAAGGTGTTATGTTTCTTCTTATTCAAGCTTCGTGTAAAAACTTTATATAATGTTTGCAAAGACAGAGTAATGAATTGCAAAAGATAGAGTAATGAACTCATTTGTTTGCCGTTATGTTTCTTCTTCTTATTCAACCTTTGTTTTAAAACATTTCTAATGTTTGCTGTTGTATATAGATATGAATCCAAATAGGAATGAAACACCAGTCGAGAATGAGGATACCACTCAACTACAATCATATATTCCTCAAGTTCGTTACAAATTGATACCAATAGTAGGACAAACATTTAAAAGTTTGGAAGGCGCATTCCTCTTTTACAACAGCTATGCTAAGGATGACGGTTTTAGTACGCGCATAAAAGATAGCAAAAGAAGAGATGATGTTATAACTTGGAGAAAGTTTACTTGTTGTAAGGAAGGAGTGAAGCGAGATCTTATAATACCAAATAGATAACGTCAAAGGGGGTTAACACGAGAGTACTGTGGGGCTAGAATGGTAGTTTGTTTGGATCGAGATCATGAGCATTATGTTGTGACTAAGTTTGACGATGCTCATAACCACTCACTCACAACACCGAGAAAAGCTCACTTATTAAGGTCACACGGGAAGATAACAAAGTTAAAAAGAGTTTAGTTAATCAACTTCAACTATCAAACATTCCCACATATCAGCAAATGAGTGTTTTCCAGGTAGACGCTGGTGGTTCGCAAAAACCATGAGATCTGTATAATGCATGGTGGGATGATCGTAATATTGTAGACGGACAAGATGCTCAAATGTTGAAAAAATATTTTGAAAAGCAGGTTGGAAAGAATCCTGAATTCAGGTTTTCAATAAAAAATGATGAAAATGGTAAGCTAGTTCATTGTTTCTGGGCAACTACGGGTTGGAGACAAGCATACGAGTATTTTGGTGATATTGTTGTGTTTGACACAACATTCAACGCAAATCGATATTTGCTGATTTTTGCTCCTATCATTGGTGTAAATCATCACAGGCAAAGCATATTATTAGGGTGTGCGTTCTTAAGTGACGAGAAGACTGAATCTTTTGAGTGACTTTTTACGGAATGGTTAGGAGCGATGCCTGCAGGGCCACCAAAGATGATCATTACTGATCAAGATGCCGCCATGACGAATGCAGTAAATACTGGCCTCCCTTATACATGCCACAGGTATTTTTAGTATTTATGCATCATTAATTTATAATGTTTATTGGTCACATGACATTTCTTTTTTGACGTGCGACGGTCGAACACATCTTTCAAAGACTGTATATGGAAATCTGAGAGTCTAGAAGAATTTGATGACACATGAAATATTGTGGTGGAGAGACATGGTTTGAAGGATAATGAATGGATGAATTCTCTATACGAGATTAGAGCGTAATGGGTTCCCGCCTACACAAGGCAAGTATTTGCTGCCGGTATGACCAGTAGTCGGAGGGTGGAAAACACACATTCTTTCTTCAAGAAATATGTGTCTCGTACAAATTCTCTGCCGGACTTCATTATTAGATTTAAGAGAGAGTTTGAAAATCTCAAAGACAATTAGCAGATGTTGGAGCAAGTAGATTTATACTAAAAGTCAATTTTTCAGACACCACTACTCATAAAGAAGTCAATGAAGGATTTGTATACACGGGTCATATTTTTCAAGTTTCAGAATGAAGTTTTCGAGTGTCTTCGCTATATACTTGAAACTAAAATTGAAGATGATGATACTTTCCAATATGCAGTGACACATGGTGAACAGTCACATGGTAGAGTAAGAGAAGTAAAGGTTGGAAAATTAACGCAAAATCACATGTAGTTGTTTAAAGTTTGAGTGTGAAGGAATTTGTTGTCGTCGTGTGTTGGCGTATTTATTCAGATCAAACATTTTCGAGTTGCCTGAACAATTCGAATTGCATAGGTGGATGCAATCGAGAAAAATGGGGAGAATCAGACATGATTTAGATAGGTGTATTGTTGGTGGTTCTTCCCTATTAACCAAGAGGCATTATTTCCTCCAGCGTGCTTCTAGGTTAATTGATGATGCCTTTATGAATGAGTCAAGATCAAATTCTCGAAGAGGGATTTGATTTCATTGAACAACAATTTGTTCTTACTCCTACAACAGCTAAAGTTGTGAGTGATACCCCAACAAGTGCAGCTTTTGAACATTTGAAAGAGCCACAGAATCCAAATGCAAAAGGTCCAGTTAAGAGGTTTAAGAGTGCACTTGAGAAGTTTATAAAAAAAACCAAGAACTTGTCAGGGTTTTGGTTCGAGGGAGCACGATCGAAGAAAGTGCCCAAAACTAATGAATAGGTATGTAATTTATGTTTTTTGTTGTAGGAATTCGAGTTCTTGTCCAGTATACATGCTCAATACTTTATGTTTTTTTGTTGTAGGAATCCAACATCTATTGGATTGGAGTTTGAGGATGATTTTTCATCATGTAGTTTAGGACTATAGTTGCTACTATTTTGAGCCTCGAGTTACTGCTGTTGCGCTTGTTTTTGAGCCCAGAGTTCAAGCTGTTTGGAAGATTTTGTTGTTCCAGTATTTGAGCCAAGAGAACTATTTTTGTTTGCAGGATTTTGTAGCTGCAGTATTACTATGGTTGTTTGCGGGATTTTTTATCTAAAAAAGTATTTAGATGGTTGTTTAGAGGATTTTGTGGTTGCAGTTATGAATTTTGCTTGTGGTTGTATCAAAATTTTTTGTAGATTTTGGTTGAATTAGTTCTGAACTTTTGATTTGTTATGCAATAGTTTTGTGCAGATTCTTATGCACTGGTTTTTTTTTACAGATTTTGGGTTGCTGCAGATTCTTAAGAACTTTAAATTGTTGTTGTAGTATTTGTTCATTGGTTGCTGCAGAAAATCGTGTTCCATTGTTACGGAAAATCTTGTTTAATTGTTTGCATTTTTTGTAATTTTTTTTATATTTTAGTTATTGAGTTTGAGTTGCGGCCCTGGTCAAAACTTGGGCCGCGACCCGTGCATCGTTATTTTAATGTTCATCTGTTGCTAGCCGTCAGATTTAGATCCAACTGCTAGCACCAGAACTTGGCTTGTAAGCCAGTCCATCCGGCACTTTGTGTCCGGCTCTGGAAAATTTCCAAATCACATGCACTACTCTTTCGTAACGCAATAATAATAAACATCGGCTTTTAGAATACCGATGTGTATTAGAGGCTTAATTACGGTGATTAGTAGACACTGGGTTTTCGAAAGGCAGGGCAAATGAAACCAAAAATTCGAAAGATGGTATTTTCAAATCTATGATCGGTCACATAGATTTAGATGGTCCGGTTTTCGGGAGTCGGATGATACCTTTGCCTATAAATTCCTCTCCCTTTTTTATTTTTTTATTTATCGAAAATCATGTCTCATTCGCATGATTGTATTATTTCGTGTTATAAATGACCTCCATCAAATAATACAGACTAGCGGGTGTCCTACTTTCAACAACAGTTGATCTGACAATATCTGGCGAGCGTGATGAGAATTATGGCAGTTGTAAGATATCTCTGGTAGGTTTTAAACCGAAATTCGTGCACCAATATTAGAGTATGATGTATGATGCTTTGTAAAGATCAACTTGCATGGTAGAAGATAGCATATTGTCGTGTTAAAACGTTTATGGAAGCAAAAAATATCTTTATTAATCCCACAACTTATTTACTTGTGGTTAATGGTGATGCAAAGTTAATTAATGAGTATAAATATCTCAAAGATATGAATATGAAGAATTTTGACTCCCTGGGAATTATATAGGGAAATTTAATCTTACCTGTTTATATTTATTATCACACTTATTTTTTTTTTTTGGATAAGTTTATCCACACTTGTTATTGCACTTTTTCTAATGAACTTATTTTATTTAACATGTTTCATTGATACAGTAAAATACAAATACATCAAAGGAGGGAGGGCTTATAATATCCGTCATCCTGCACTACCGAAAGGGATTTCTGCTACAAAAATATAAAATTATGGTAAGATATATTTAAAATAATATGTTAAGTAATAATATAATATTTAAAAAATATTACATTGTTTTTTCTTCTTCCGTCATCCATCTCGTTCGAAATACTTTTTTGGGTAGTTTGGGACCTTGTCGATTCATTTATCGTTCAACAAGATTCTTTGGAAGTGTAAACGGTGGCACCAGAACCTCAATCCGTGGAGCCTGCGGATAGAGTGGCTTTTAACGCGTCCTCAAGAGTTCCAGAATAGTCATTTTTGTAAAATAATAACCCCATAGGATTCTAACGGTATATGCGACAAACCTACATGTAAAATTTTAAATTTATGAACGTTACAATTAGTTGTAGGATCTTAACTTTAATAATTGGGATACTAATCGTATCTCATGTGAGCATGGTATGCCAAACCATGATCACTTCCCGCAAGAACATCTACGATCTGCCAGGATCACTTGTTGATGCTCATGTGAGTTACGTGTCTTTACCTAAGCAACGTAATTCACAGGTGCGTAAACATTCTTATAAGGGATGACGAGATGCATTGGTGCACGTTTGGTATCCCTCTTGTAAAATGTCCTCATTTTGTCACTTTACGCGTCAAGCGATGAAGTTATCCTAACATAGTCCCCTTGTCGTGCTTTGAAATAGTTCATACAACTCTCATGTGTTTGAGCTCCGATTGGGGTGATAGGAAGTCTAAGTGCCACCTTTTGAACTCCATTAAAACCTTCAACTTGATAGTTGTCATGATACTACAACGAGGCCCATCATCATGAGCGAGGGTCCAATTAACGCGATCAATTTTAGCCAAATACCTGTGTGCAGTAAGGTTCATTTCCCTATTCATGTGCATTTTTCCTTAAATTGTGCATTCAAATTTGATCAAATACGCCATAAACAATATTTGTTCACTCCAATCTCTCTATTGAACGTTGGAATTTGGTTAATGGCCTTTAGACACCTTGCACCTCTGTCAGAAATGATACAGCTGGGTCTGTCTTTGGTCACGTGCAATGCCAATCCCTCCAGAAACCAGAACCACACCGCCTTGCTTGCTTCGTCCACCAATGCAAATTCAATTAGCAAAATATATTCAGTGACATCCAATGTTGCCGCAACAAGTAATTTTGTATTGTATGGATAATAGAGATGTGTACCATTCACAAATATGACTGACCTACAATGTTGGTATCCTGCAATGCAGGGGCCAAGAGCACAGAACACATAGATCAACTCCTTTTCAATGGGATTGCTTGTCTATCATAGAGCCCAATCAACAACATTATCACAGTTCCAGTGTTGTAGGACGCCGAGTTAGGAGGGTAAAATTCGGACGCCATATGTCCAAGTCTCATGTACCATCTCAGTTGCACGTTGAAGTGCAAACCATGCTTTTGAATAGTTTACATTGAAACCATATTTGGGTTGTATCATTTTTGGGATGTACAAATTTTAACTGAAGACTACTTTTACGTGTAATGTACTTGGATTTTTTTTGTTATTACCGCAACCAATTCATGGGCGGCGACGGTCCTCAACGTATTACAATGGAACTCGATCACTAAACTCGCCTCACAAGTGTGCGGAGATCCAATGCGGTAGCATTTTCCACTTGCAATTAATTTTCTTGAAATGCACACTAAGATTTCATGCACATGAGATGCTCTTAGCATACTTGTGCCGAACTAGCCATCTCTTTGTATCACACTTGTACACCCAAAATTATCTTTTAACGTGTACAATATGATATTTTTACACAACATGTTGTAAATTGGATTTATCCCTGAATAATTGCCCCATTGATATAACCCCAATATCATCATCATAATGACTAATGTTCAATGATGGCGGGATAGACATTGAGTTATCTAGTAGAACATGCATCTTGATGCCATTATGTAGTTATTAGCGGGCTTGGATACATCTGATCCACCCAGGACATGTAGGGACTGTGCACATATCCTCGCCTCCATCACTATCAAGCTCAGAATTCATAACGTCCACTGCTCCGTATCAGCCTGTGGATCTATTAATGTAGTAGCAGCCAGAAATTGCATAGTGGCGTCCTACCATCTAAGTTAATTTGGTGTTGATAATCTTCACCCGTATAAAATTGTGGCGTTAAATTTTAAATCTCATAGAAACATATTAGATTCCTAATCTCTTTGTCTGGACGAACCACTATCGTCTCCTGTATAGTTCATAATATATAAGGGAAAACAAATTTAGTACAAATAATATAATCAAATTAAGAGTAAATATTTATAATTAAATAAATATAAAAAATAAATTAATATAATCTATACTAAAATAAACTGCTTCAACTCAAACCTTTGCACCAAATGGATAAACTGTATGTTTAATTCTGAGTAAATTTCAATTTACTCTCCTGTGGTTTCAAACAAAAAATTTACAATTGTGTTACCTCGAGTCCCATCAACACATAAACTAAATCTCTGATAAAAGCAAACTATAAGATCGAAGTCCAAATCCCATGTCACACCGGTATCAATTCAACCGAAACTCTCAGCATTACAAATCAAAATAGTATTCAACTTGGATTGTAGGAAGCCTTCCAATTATCCACCGCCTCAAGAAATTGACTAATATCACTAAAACTCACAATATTAAGCTCGAGAATCAACTTTTTTCAACAACAGAGCAGAAAAAACGAGTACCATACGCCGTGAAAGCAGCCTTCAACACTATTTAGTTCAAAGCGACCGGTGATGGCCTCTGTCGTCGATTTTCCGGCATGCCGTCGTCTTGAGAAGGGGATGAAAGCCGCGGGTTGAAACCCTTCCATCGAAAGAGAAGAATTGTAGTAGACAAAGTTAATTTAATTTTGTAGGAGGGGTATTGATGTAATTTCACATGATAGGATAACTCACGGAAGTTGTCCCGTGATTGACCCTTCTTTCAGGAGGGACAAAAAAAAATGGAAGTTGTCCCGTGATTGACCCTGTCCGAAGAGTAAACTCCGGACAGATCATTTTAAAAAAAAATGGATACCAAACGGTGTGCTGACAGGGACAATCCCGAAATCCCAAATTTAACCCTAGCAAAATAATGTATCTCAAGGACCAAATTGAACGATGGGTATAAAATTTAAATTTCCAAAAATGCTGCAAATGTAATTATATTGAAATAGAAATCTTATTTCTCAAAAAAAGATTTAAGGACTCGAGAGAATCTCTTGTGAAATCTGCCAGATATCTCCTGAAAAAGAGACGATTGGGTTACTCTGACATATACATTTATCGGATTGTACAAATTTTAGGAGGGTAACCCACTTTTTCGGGCATATTACAAACTGTCCTTACCTTATGAGATTGTAATCTGGGTCTTTTTTTTTGGACCTTTTTCCCCACAAATCCTCTCAATGATACGACAATTAGCCATGAAAAATCACTCCGACAAAATCCTCTCCTTGGCCCTTGCTCTCATCTCTTCCGGCGAAAGCGGCGGCGGAACTCGACCAACAAAAATGTTCACACCATATTTTTGGGTTGTGTGGCTATTGGAAATGGCATTCACGGTTTGTAGATGATTCTTGATGTTGGAATATGTGGCGTTTATTCATCTATCGAAAAGGTTTACTATTTCAATATTTTTTTAGCACTGTATTTGATGTGGGAATCATGGTCCGTATTTTTGCTCGTTTGCACTGTATTTGATGTTACCCAATTTTTGCACCGTATTTCTTTACTTGTTTTCTGTTTCGTTTTTGCTATCTGTTGGGATTTTGGCTTGCTGCTTAGTTCCATCTCCTACAAAAATTGTTTAGATTTCTAAATTTCTATTTCCTCTCAACTCTGAAATCCTCAATGTATTTCCTGTTGGTCCCTCTCCACATGGAGGGGACCATGTGAGTTGCTTGATGCAGCATCTCACATGCTGCATCAAGCATGCGTGGAGAAAACACGCTCCTATAAGACTGCAGCATGCGTGGAGAAATTTTCAAATATGGCTGCTGTGTCTCATTCGTTTCATCTGCCTATAAATAGAGACGATCCTTCAGTTTGCAGAACACACAACACAAC
>JAOYMZ010092561.1:0-10465 GCA_025802335.1 Pinguicula primuliflora | reverse complement strand
AGGATGGATGAGAGATGCATGATAGTTAGGATTGAAGTTAAGAATGAAGCATGGCAGTTTAGGTGATACACTGCAGTTTTGAATCAGTCACATACCAGTTGATTTATCTCCTGATCTATTTTGATTTAGCTTAAGTCGTCTTCATAGATTTTAAACCTTGTTTTCTTAGCTTCCTAATGCAATTAGTTTCACCCTATTCTGATTTTTTGTTTGCAAGATATGCACTCCTGAATTTACTGCTGTCTTTTGAAAACTATTTTGCTTAAAAACATGTATTGACCTTGCTCCTCGTGGATCATGACCCTAACTCACCAACTTTATATTATAATTTGATCATGTAAACTTTGCACGCCTGTCAAGATCTAGCAGCTCCCGGTGTCTCAAGCCATCCACTCTTCTAGTGTTACATATCATCAGACTCCATCTATGATTCCATGTCATCAGGCTCCATCTTCATCACTACAGGCTCCATGGGATCTCTGTCTCACAGTTGATGCGGCTGTTTGTTACACTTCAAGCGCAATAGCTTGTGGGGGAACGGTTTACAACTGCTCCAATGCCTGGATTATGAGTTTCAATATTAACATAGGCAGCTTCTCCATCTTAACTGCCGAACTTTGGGCCATATCTCATGGCATAAATGTTGTCACGTCTTTGGCACCTCAAAGGCTTGTCATTAAATCAGATTGCTAGTCTGAATTGATATAATTGCTGGCCAACGAGATGAAGTTCTGAATGGTGAACTCATTCATCATATTAGGTGCCTATTGGCGACATAGGGTTGGATTTTGTTTAGTATCTACACAGAACAGAGAATCTGGAAGCAAATTCATTGGTTAAACATGGCCAATCCCAACCTGTTCTAGCAATGCAGGCTTTCTATGCAATCCCTAATCACGATACATCACCCATTCCTCATTCCCTGAGGCCAGCTGGGTACTTGGATAGCTCCTCCAATGTACTGACAAGGGAATCAAGACAGATTTTGTCAGTTACTCCAAAAGTTCATTACAAGGCCATGACGAACCCGATCGTGCCTTCTGCACAGATTGACAAGTCATCTTTTATTTAGAGTCAGCAGCTGATATGTCCCTTCCGCTACCCAACTCTAAAGCTCCCTTTCACTTTGGCGCCACATCAAGTTCATCTCACTCTTTAGTAACTATCCTCCACCCATTATCTTCTCTCTCTGTAGGTGCTGGCTCATTCCCCCAAGATGTTCACTCTAAAGTGTCGGAAGGCCCTTGAAGCCACATCCATCATCATGGCTTAATCATTCAATCTTAATGTTGACCCCTCGGAGACTAGGGAGCCCATGATAGATGAAGAGCCTACTGACACAGGAGATCCACTGATTCTGCCTTAGAACATCATAGATATTAGGTTATCGAAATACAAGCTCTTTCCACCACTTACACAGAGATAGAAAGAAGCAAATCTTAGCAAAGAACTCCAGCTAAGAAATGGCAACTGGTGTTCAGACAGCAACACTCTTGTTCTGGAGTTTACTTCCTATTTTGCCACGTTATTTGGTTCAAATATGTGGCTACACCTATTGTCTTACTTAGATTTCCTGTTCATGGATGCTTTCCATCTCTTTTGGATGCTCACATGAATTTCCTTTCTATGCAGGTTAATAATGCAGAGATTAAAGCTGCCTTGGATGATATGCATTCAGACAAAGTAGATGGACCTTATGGATTCTCTGCTAGTTTTTACAAGCATAATTGGTCATTTGTCTCTAACTCTCTTCTCTGCTTTGTTCATCAGGTCTTTGACAATGAAACCTTACCTCATTCTGCAAATCAGGGAATGATCTCACTCCTTCAAAAGGTACCTCATCCCGAGACTTTGGACTGCTTTAGGTCCATCAGTTTGATCAATATTTTTGCTAAGGTGGTTACCAAAGTTATTGCTAATAGAACGAGGGAGATCATGCCTTTCCTTATCTTTCAAAACTAGTCCAGCTTCATCCAGGGCAGACAGATTACAGACAACATCATTGCAGCTCAAGAGGCCATTAGTACCATGCGCCAGTGTAAAGGAAAGAATGGTTACATATGTGTATAAAGATTGACCTTTCTATTGCTTTCAATCGGGTGGAATGACACTTTATTGAAGACATACTTCGGGATGCACATTTCCACCCTATCTTCTTAGGGTTATTATGTCATCCCTACAGACTAGTTCTACCTAAGTATTATGGGATAGTCAAAGAGGTCCTGAGTTTTCACCTAGCAAAGGTGTTCGACAGGGAGATCCTAGTTCCCCTTACCTTTTTGTGCTTTGCATGGAAAAACTATCTCAACTTATTAAGCTTGCTTTAGATAGAGGCTGTTGGAAGCCCCTTTCCTTTGGAAGAGGATCTTTCAATCTCGCTCATCTAATGTTTGCTGATGATTTGATTCTACTTGCAGAAGCTTCGGAGGAACAAGCACGTGTGATGCATGAGGTGTTGCACCTGTTCTCCATTTCATACAGACAAACCGTTAACCAGAACAAATCTGTTATGTGGGTCTCTCCTAATGTCAATCAAACAACAATGGTTGCCATAGAAGAAATCATTGGCATACGACGTGTGGATAATTTTGGAGTCTATCTTGGGGCACCCATTCTACACTCTCGGATATCTCACAGTTCTCATTCTCCCATGTTGACCAAAATGTGCCATAGAGTAAACTTTTGACGGACCAGGAAAATTTACCTGGCTAGTCGGCTTGTCTTGTGCAAGTCGGTTCTCAATGCAATTCCCTCTTACCAAATGCAAACAACCCCATATCCTATGTCATCTTGTTAGGAACTTGACTGGGTGATCCACTCATTCCTTTGGGGGTCGATGCCAATGTGGCAAAATCCCCGCTCATTGCTTGGTCCAAACTTTGTTAAAGTAAGTAAAATAGTGGCCTTGTCCTTTGCTGACTTCGGGACATCAATGCGGCATTCATGCTCAAATTAGCATGCGAACTTTATGATGACTCCAACAAGCTATGGAAAGATATATTCTGTGCAAAGTATAAGATCAGCTCTGATTCTTTCCACTCTCTGCAGGCCAGGAAAGATGGGTCACATTTGTGGAGAAGTGTTGCTAAGTACTTTACCACTGTATCAGAATGCTCACGCTGGGTTCTTAGTGATGATTCTTCAAGATGTTTTTGGATGGATCGATGGGTTCCCTTTGACCACCCTCTACTCCCTCACTCCTTACTCCCTATCCCTGATTAACAACTTTTTTGCAAAACTACTGATTTTGTTTCTCCTTTAGGTTATTGGGATGTTCCCAAGCTACTTCTCTTGTTACCAAATGACATTATTACTCGTATTCTTACGGTCCCTCCACCAAATGCTGATGCAGGGAAGGATCGAAGATCCTGGGCGCACTCTTCCAGTGGCAAGTTTACTTGTGCTTCAACGCCTGAGTCTTTGACTCCCGTAAACAATTAAGTCCTTCTTTTCATAGGCCAAACCTCTAGTCCATCAAGGCTCCTTAGCATACCTAAACCCTAAAATCTTGTTGTGGCGAGTTATTCACGTATCACTCTGGACTAACCATGAAAGACATCACCGTCACATTGCTGATTCCTCAGCTTGCCTTCTATGTGGGGATCTAGAGACCACTCTCTATATTCTAAGGGACTGCCCAAATAGTCGCCTCATCTGGCTACACATTAATCCCGCACTCCCTTCATCCTTTTTCCAACCCCCAATTCTCTCTGATTGGATTGCTCTTCACATTGTTAACCATGTTTCCAATTAGCAGGGTCTTTTTACTATTAATTACTGCAGGTTGTGGATGCACCACAATGAAGTAATATTTGCATAGAAGAGTCACTCGATTTCCAGCTTAGCCATATCCATCCTGGCTTCCTTCATGGAGGCACAGAGGATTCTACAGATCTGGTATCTCCCATCTCTCAAGCCATCCACTCTTCTGGTGTTGCATATCATCAGTATCCATCTATGATTACATATCATTAGGCTCCATCTTCATCACTACGGGCTCCATGGGTTCTCTGTCTCACGATTAATGCAGTTGTTCGTCGCACTACAAGCACGACAGCTTGTAGGGGAATAGTTTACAACTACTCCAATGCCTGAATTATGAGTTTCAATATCAACATAGGCTGCTTCTCCGTCTTAACTGCTGAACTCTGGACCATATCTCATGGCTTGAATGTTGTCACATCTTTGGCACCTCAAAGGCTTCTCATTAAATCAGATTGCCAGCCTGCAATTGATATAATTGCTGGCCGATGAGATGATGTTCTGAATGGTGAACTCGTTCAGCGTATCAAGTGCCTACTGGCAACATATGGGTTGGATTCTATTCAGTATCTAAACAGGATAGAGAATCTGGAGGCAGATTCATTGGCTAAACATGGCCTATCCCAATCTTTTCTGGCAATGCAGACTTTCTATGCAGCCCCTGATCATGAGATATCAGCTATTCCTCATCGCTGAGGCTAGCTGGGTACTTTGATAACTCCTCCAATGTATTGACAAGGGATCCAAGGCAGATTTTTCCAGTTACTACAAAAGTTCATTACACAGTCATGACGAACCTGGTCGTGCCATCTGCACAGATTGACCAGTCGTCTTCTATTCAGAGTCAGCAGCTAATAAATCCCTATGACAGGCTACATATGACCGAAAAGAGGCGTACCGTCTGGAAAGAGTGAAGCAAAAAGGACAGTGGTAGAAGTTAAAAGTAAGGCATATGACGATATGTATACGAGATTGGATACTAAGGAGGGGGCGCAAGATATATACAGGCTTGCTAAGGCACGAGCTCGGAAGTGTAGGGATATTGATAAAGTTAAATTTATCAAAAATGAGGAAGGAAAAACTCTTTTTGCAGTAGGAGACATAAGGGAAAGGTGGGAACAATACTTTAGTAAATTATTTAACGAGACACGTGAATATAGTGGATGGGGAGGTGCATCGATCCATAAATCAGTGTGTGGTGAGACCAGTGTTCGAGAATTTGTTGGGCGGCCCCAAGGCATTTTGGGGCCGTCTAGTGCCCAGGCCGCCAAGGCGACGACCGGCCACAAAGGCAAAAAAAAATTAATTTTTTTTCGCCAAAAAAAATGTTAGAGAAGTTGGCCACCCAGGCGGCCGCCCAGCCCCAATTCAGGGAGGCCAGGCCAAAAATAGCACCTAGGCGCCGACATCTCGAACAGAGGGTGAGACAGATATCAGTAGAGGAGGTGAAGGGAGCTCTTAGTAAGATGGGAAGTGCGAAAGCAGTAAGGACAGATAACATACCGATTGAAGTGTGGAAGTGTTTAGGAGCAAGGAGTTCAGTGGCTAACGACTCTCTTTAACATTATTTTGACGACAAAAAAGATGCCAGAGGAGTGGCGAAGTAGCGTAGTAGTTCCACTATATAAGAACAATGGTGATGTACAACAATGTGGCAACTGTCGAGGTATTAAACTCCTAAGTCACACTATGAAATGTGAGAGAGAGTTATTGAACTTAGACTACGGAAAGAAGTGCAAGTGAAGGAGAACCAATTTAATTTTATGCTAGGGAGGTCGACGATGGAAGCAATACATCTCCTCAGATGACTAATGAAGAAATATCGGGCACGTAAACAAAATCTCCATATGGTCTTTATAGACCTAGAGACAGCATAAGACACTATACCACGAGAGGTTATGTGGGAGTGTTTAGAAACCAAGAAGGTCCTGTGAATGTATGTGAAGGCTATACAAGATCTGTATGAGGATGCAAAGACTAGTGTGTGAACCCCAGTGGGAGAAACGAAGTATTTTTCAATGGATGTAGGATTGCATCAAGGGTCAGCAGTGAGTCCGTTTCTTTTCGCGGTAATTACGGATGTACTATAGTAGGATCTACAAGATGAAGTACTGGTGTATGTTGTTTGCGGACGATTTGTCTTAGTGGCTGATACGAACGAGGAGGTCAATGCTAAATTAGAGTGTTAGAGAGAGACATTGAAGGCGAATGGTCTCCGATTGTATCGCTCGAAGATGAAGTATATGGCACACGATTTTGTCGATAAAATTGAGGTAAGTAGTATGGAAGTTATGATTGCAAACCAGACCCTCCAACAGAAAGATAGTTTCAAATATCTAGGATCCATCATACAAGAAGATGGATGTGTCAAAGGCGACGTTATCCATCTCATCAAGGTCGGATAGATGAAATGGTGGTCGACTACTGGAGTGTTATGCGATAAGAAAATCTCATTCAAGTTAAAGGAAAAATTTTATAGAACAGTTATAAGAATGGCGATACTCTACGAGTCAGAGTGTTGGGCCATGAGTCTTTCACATGCACGGAAACTTGAAGTGGCAAATATGCAGATGCTAAGGTGGATGTGTGGTCGTACGAGATTAGACAAGATTCTAAATGAAGTATTTAGAGGACACTAGGTGTTGCATCTATAAGTGCCAAATTGAGGGAGAGAATGTTACGTTGGTTTGGTCATGACGCAGAAGGAGTTTGGACGAGCCAGTCAGGAGAGTCGAAGAATTACAAGTCGAAGGGCAACGAGGGCGGGAGAGGCCTAAGAGGACATGAGATGAGCAGATTCGGTTAGATTTAGAAGGATTAAACCTCTCCGAGGACATGACCTATAATAGGACGAGTTGGAGACGTCATATTACGGTTAGAGAAACATAAGGTCATATAGTGTAGTTGTTTGCTTATTGACCTCTAGACGGATAGAAATAAGTGGGGCATAGTAGTGAATATGTTGCATTTAAGTGTATGTCATCTAGTAAGAGTAGAATGCAGTGATTTAGTTTGTTCCTATTTAGGCATTCATTTACTTTGGTATGTACGTAGTGCATGGTTGGGGTAAGTAGTTATTTCAGTTATACTTGTTCCTCCTTTTATTATTATTATTATTATATTATTATTATTATTATTTTCGAGTTTGGGTTCTCTACGGAAATAATTTCTCCATCCTATTGTGGGGTGGGGGTATGATTGCATCATCCTACCCTCCTCAGACCCTGCCTAAGGGCGAGGTTTTAAACTGATCTCCCTCGCCCCCTACAAACCCTAAACGATTTCTCCACCCTGTTGTGGGATGGGGGTATGATTGCATCATCCTACCCTTCTCAGACCCTTACTAATGGTGGAATTTACTGGATATATTTGGTTTAGTTTGATTAGTATACATATGAACAGGATCTTTGATTGTTTTCATCTGTGTTAAAAATCAATAATAATAATAATAAATAAAATAAAAACACAACATCACGCGGAACCACTCCGCCCCAAATCCCAATATCCTAAATTAGGGGTCATTCGCAAATGTAACCTTATCTGAAATCTGTTTTTGAAAAGTTACCTTTAAAAAAATGGCAAATGTAACCTCCATCTTTAAAAATAAATCAAAAAACTAATATATATTTAAGTTTACGACTAAACGGTTACTACTAAACAATCACTAACTTAACCACACTCATTCTTGCCAAACCCATCTACGATCGTACGAAAACACGGCGATCAGAAAACCGAAAACCTGAATTTTTTTCGGTTTTGCATTTCCATTTCTTCACCCTTCCTGGCTCAACGATGAGTCTGAAAACGTATTCAGAGAGTAAGATACAGAGATCATCGACGGGCCCAGCAAGAAATGGGTGCATTTTAAGCTGGTTTATTTGTTGAGCGCGGCAACATCACGTCTTTTCATGTTCTGCTTTTTCATACGAGTCGACAAAGCGGAATGGGCACAGCAGTTGATACAATCCTGACGGCCCCGAAACAACATTCGTGCTCCAAACAAAGTGTTCGACATGATCCCGATCCATCGTGTTTATCCCGGAAGATATTTTCGTGCATAGCTATCCTGTAATAAGCACAACATCCGTGGTTGTTCTATTCACATCTGACGGTATGCACGCGACTACACGTGGTAAACCCGGATAACGCAGCTGGACCTAAACTCTTGCACAAACAAAGCAATCGACAAGACCGCGACCCATCGTGGTTATCCCAGAATAGTCATTCGTGCTCCAACTATCATGCAATAAGCACAACATACATGATAAACCTGGATAATGCAGTCGGGTCCTAAACTATTAAACAAACAAAGCAATCGACAAGACCGCGACCAGTCGTGGTTATCCCGGAAGAGTCATTCATGCTCCAACAATCCTGTAATCCATAGTTCTTATCTACGTCTGACGGTACGAGCTCAACTATACGTGGTAATCCTGATTACCTCAGTCGGGCCCTAAACTATTAAACAAATAAAGTAATCGACAAGACCACAACTCATCGTGGTTATTCCGGAAGAGACATTCGTGCTCCAACTATCATGTTAAGAGCGCAACATACGTGGTAAACCCGGATAATGAAGTCGGGCCATAAACTATTAAGCAAACAAAGCAATCGACAAGACAGGGACCAGCCGTGGTCATCCCGGAAGAGACATTTGTGCTCCAACTATCATGTTAAGAGCGAAACATACGTGATAAACTTAGATAATGCAGTCGGGCCCTAAATTATTAAACAAACAAACTAATCGATAAGATCGCGACCAGTCGTGGTTATTCCGGAAGAGACATTCATGCTCCAACAATCATGTTATGAGTGCAACATACGTGGTAGACCCGGATAATGCAGTCGGACCCTAAACTATTAAACAACCAACCAAACGTCAAGACCGCGACAGTCATGGTTATCCCGAAAGAGTCGTTCGTGCTCCAACTATACTGTAATCCAGGTTCTAACCGCGCCTGACGGTACGAGGTCGACTATACGTGATAATTCCGATTACCTTAGTTGGGCCCTAAACTAGTAAACAAACAATGCAATCGACAAGACTGTTATTCATCGTGGTTATCCCGAAAGAGTCATTCGTGCTCCAACTATGGTTAAGAGCGCAACTATACATGGTAAACCCGGATAACGCAATGGGACCCTAAAAAATAACACTAAACAACCACAATCCGTTAATTAAGTATGGACTCATAATTGTGGTATATAATTCATCACTTTTACACAGTTTAAACTTCATTTAATGCCTATATAAATCGTGAGACGAACAATATATGATTGATTCACATACATGAAGTTGCTCCTACGAGGCATGTAATGACGTCTCTTTGTTTTCAATCTACTTGAAAAATATCTCCAATCCCACAAGTTCCCTAACCCGATAAAAACTAATGTATCCACACGCATGTTTATCCATTCATACTCACTTAGCATGTTAAATAGAGTAATTAGAGTCATATATATATTTTAGCCATAATTAAATACCCAAATAGCAAAGTCGGAAATAACTCGTCAGTCGGTAAAACCACTATGCATTCGTGGTTAATCTGGATGAGGCATCTGCGCTCCAACTAATCTGTATTAAGTACAACATCCGTGTTATTCTATTCATGGCTGACGGCTAAGCATAAACCCGGATATCTCAGTCGGGCCCTTACCCTAAACCCTAAATTCTTAACCCAAATTACTTATTTATTTTAATACTTATCCCAAAAAAACTGCGCGTGTAGTCTTTTCATAGACTGTGGGTGTAGTCTTTTCATAGACTGCGCATGCAATCTTTTCTATGACCATTCAAGATCTTGTTCTATATAAATAGATACAACAACAACAAGAAGAAAACCATTCGTAACACATGGTTGCCAACGTCGCCTTCTTCTCTGATTTTGTCCAGTGAAATGGCGCTGATGTGTCTTCCAGGATAAAGTGAGCTATCCCTAATGGACTTTGCTATCTCCTGATTGTGTTCGCTCCAATTCTTATAGCAATCCCAATCATGGGGTAGTAAAGGTTGGCCTTCCTTGCAAGTTGGATCTACTTCTTTGTGATGCTTCTTATTGTGATCAAGCTTCGGAAAAATTCGACCAATTTTGACATTGGAATCCAGAATTAGTGGTGTAAGCACCTTCACGCACTCCATCTTCCAGTCTTTCAAATGGGGTCGTATCGAAAGTGAAGAGAAAGTCTGTATTGATGAATGCTATTTTAGAATCAGTGATGAAAATCATGGGAGCGGTCGACGAACCGGAGGTAAACAGCCTCCCTGCACCACTAGTGGATAAGGATGAACCTAAGTAAACCTACTTTGTTGTTTTAAACACATTTATAGTCGCGTTATTTACTATTGTTGGTCTATGTTTTAGGCCTCTAATTTGATTCCGAGGCACAGAGGTTGGTAGTCTAATGAAGGAGTGCTCCAACGACTCGAGTGATGATGGTGATCCTGAAGAGGACCCTTGGGGCGCTGAATATGTTGTGGATGATGAGGAGGAATAAGAGGACGAGGAGGAGGAAGAGGACGAGGATGAGGAGGACGAGGAAGAAGAGGATGAGGAAGAGGACGAGGATGAGGAGGACGAGGAAGAAGAGGATGAGGAGGAGGACGAGGAGGAGGAGGAAGAAGAAGGAGAAGAAGGAGAAGAAGGAGAAGAAGGAGGAGGAGGAAGAGGAAAAAGAGGAGGAGGAGGAGGAAGAGGAAAAAGAG
>JAOYMZ010092560.1:0-10466 GCA_025802335.1 Pinguicula primuliflora | reverse complement strand
TGAACCTTCGGGAGCGACCGGCGTTTGAACAATTAGCACCGCGGTTGTGCCGAATTCGCTTTCAAGGCAGTGGTGACAGCCACGGCACAACGCTACACGATCGTTGATAAGTTCTCGTTTTCTCGATAAACTGCAGTATTTTTTCCAACAATATGTGTGTGGCAGAGTATCATATTGGATACCTTTGGGTCTGACATGTATAAACTTATCATTATGATCAATTAAAGATGTTGATAACAACCATAACTGAAAATTAGTATAAAAAATTAAGTCAAAAAACATGACTCTTGACTTGAACATTCACCAATTTGTAATGGAATTCATATCTTGTTCACTAATGCAATGCGGTTTAGGGGATAAAGAAAATGTTTATTTTTAATAAGACATTGCCATTTTATATGTAATTCAATTTTACAAAATTAAAAGTGGTGATTAATTTAGTTAATATGGTGCATAATGCAATAAAGAGAAAATGTGTACACTCCAGAAAAAAATTAAAAAACACTACAAAAGAAAATACATGATAAAAAAACATTTACATACTTGGCTAAAAAACATTTATTACTCTATATGGGAAAAACTACATGATAAATTAACTACATTTGTGTGAATCTAGAAGAAGATTAATTCATTGATATCTCCATCTGTAAGGAATTGTAAGCTCGGCGTTTCTCACACACTAATTGGGTGAAATCAATCACGTTTAATCAAAGTATTAACATCAGGTGAGATACTTCAGAAATGTTCAGTTGTTATGTTGAAATGAAGCGAATAATCTCAATTTCTTTATAGCTAATAAGGCTAGATTGACAATTATTTTTGTTCCTTAGAAATGTGACTTTGTAATGCTTTTTCCCATGTGTGGAAGTATTATGGAAAAGATTGAAGATGCACAATCAACGGCTCAATGGCAGGATCAACACCCTTGATTAAGCAAATCAGTAACGGTTGATTATGCATGATTTGTATACCATAAAAACATTCTGTCAAGTGTATATAAATAATAAATAGATACAAGCCTGAGTGAATTCACAAGGCAAAATTACCAAAACCTTGTCTCCAATATATGGTAACGGAGCTCCTCTAAAAGCTCCTGCTTTTTTTTTTCAATCCAATGGCTTCTGCTGCTCCTTCCATGAATCTGCAAAACTCCGTGAATTTGCAAAGCTTGATTACTGTCAAATTAACCAAAGACAATTTCTAACTCTGGAAGACTTAAATCGTTCCATACCTTCGTTGACAGAAAGTCTACTCCTTCGTTGATGGTTCTGTCGAACCTCCTTCACCAACAATCTCAAATTTCGCTGCAGCAATCGATGCCACTGCTCCAGCAACAATTCCAAATCCTGAGTACATGACCCAGATGAAGGCATTGTTAAGTAGCAAATCCTTCTAAGCTATTCCGAAGTTTCCAGCTTGGTGTTTTTCTTATTGTATTCTTGTTGATATTAATTAGATGACTAACTGTATCACATCATAGACAAGAATGTGGGAAAGTGATAAAGTTCGCGACTATTGTTCATGATTTGTTCACGCCAAGGGGGCCTACGCACAGTTTAGTTGTTTAGTTTATGGAGTTTTATATGTAATATAAAATATAATATAGTATATTAAAATATACTATAAAACTTAAATATATTTAGTCCTATGATTTATAGGATAGGGTTTTAAATTTTTACAGCATCGTAATATTAATTTTAAAAAATAAATATTTAGCCCTAGGGTTTATTCATTTATTACTAGGATTTATTGAATAAGATTTTACGATTTTATAAGATTTTATAGTATTAAAAAGTATTATTTAATGTGATTTTTATGTTATTTTTTGGTATATTTAGGGGTGAAGTTTTTTTTATTTTATTTGTGTTTTTTACGTACAAATGAGTCTCAGACGAGATGGCAACAGGGCCTACACGAGCTAGGAAGAAGGCGCGAGTTCGATTCCCTTACACCCTCACATTTATTCTCATTTTGTTGGTGGGCCCCGCCAATTTCGTGAAAAAGACGACCTCTAGTCGCGTACACAATCACTCCCCTTAATTTTGATACACAACACAAATTTTTTAAATGAAATGGTATCGTTTTGTTATTTTTATAAAAAAGATAGAATAATTGATATACTAAATTTATAGTTTCCGTATTTTTTTTACTAAAAAAATTAGTTTCGGGATGGAACGGAAGGGCAAAAAATCAAAAAGATAGGCTTACCATGATTTTCTCTTATCGATCCGGTATGGTAAAATTATGCTGAAATCTTTTGAGAGTTAATCATAAATTTTATTTTTGTCAAATGATATCATTCAAATGTCTATATTAAGTTTGTTGTTATTCACATTGATGTATTTTAATTTTTTTCGAAACTAAATTTTACAATCATTTCCCAAAAGATATTTTTTTCCCAAAAGATTCAACACTAATATTTTAGAATCATTTCGATGTTTTACTATATAAATTAACAATGACGGATGCCAAGGCACCATTTTTTTGATATCTGAAGTTATATTCTGGATAAATGTTCTTATATTCCGAATTCTAATTCTAGTCGTCTATTTATTGATCTGACAGTCAGGAGTAGATTACTTAATTTTTAAATAATGTTGATCCTGACCGTCGGGTCAATAATGGACGACCAAAATTAAAATTCGGGACGATCCGGCATATAGCATCCCCCAACAGAAAATTTCTCCCATTCTTATTTAGGATCGTGGTGTAGTTTTATAGAGTTTGAAGTAGGAGAGAACGTGATACCTGATGGCAGGACGGGATGGGTCCGAAACAACTTTGTAATTCTACAGACCGGATTTGGGACAATTTTGACCCGCCCCAACCAACCCTATTGTCATCTATATTAGAGATCCGAAATAGCCGAAATTTTTTCACTACGTGGCATCACTCTTTACCAGTGTTCTAAAAAGCGGCGGGCGTTCGTCTAGACGACACCCTGCCGGATTGTATTTTTTCAATTATATAAAAATTAAAAAATATTTAAATATTATTAATAACTAATAAATGATGTTTCTTAACAATAACATAAATGTTAAGTGTATAATGATTAAAATAATACTAATTTTAATTGAATTAAATAAAATGAAATCAGTGTTCAAAAGATAGTGTTCATCTTTGACATCCCGACTCAAAATTTTCATCATCCATTAATAACCTTCATCATTGACTAGAACTCTTTATCATTCTATTCTTGTATATTTTTTTATGCTTCTTATAGTCTCAATTCATTCAAATTCTTTAAAATTAAATGAAAGTTGTAGTTCTAATTTTTCTTATATTCTTCTCGACTCAACAAATCATGCTTGAGCATAATATATATCATCAATCAATAAGATATTTCTCTCCCTTTTTTTATTGGATAGACTAAACTGCTACAATTGTAGTCTTATATTTGTTTTTATGCTTAACTTGTAGGTTTATATATGGGTATAGGCTGGTGAATAAAATTTATAATTTATATCTATGTATTAATTTAATTTTTAATTTTTTTAATGATTAAGTTGGTGGGCGCCTTGGTAGATGGCGGCCGCCTAAGCAGCCTGGGTTGCACAGGCGGACTAGGCGGCTGCTAAAGCGGCCGCCCTGGGGCCTGGACCGCCCATCATGGGAACCCAAATCCTGTTCAGGATGGCCATTAACCGCCTAGTGCTTAGGCGCAAATTTTAGAACAAACCTCTCTACTCGGTAATTGCTGGGTGGTGTAGACGACTGCTACAAATAGCTTAGCGCCTAGGCGGTACGCCCTTGAGAACTCTTTATTCGGTAGTTCTTTATAAGACCGACGATGTTCTACGGGTCGGAGTGTTGGGCTATATGACTTTCTCATAAGCGAAAATTTGAAGTGATGGAGATCCGGATGCTAAGGTGGATGTGTGGTCGCATGAAATTGGACAAGATTCCAAATGTGGTCTTTAGAGATGCATTCGGTGTCGCATCTATAAGTGCCAAACTAAGGGAGGGAAGGTTACAATGTTTTGGACATGTACGCAGAAGGAATTTGGACGAGCCAGTCAGGAGAGTAGAACGATTACAAGTCGAAGGCCGACGAGAGCAGGAGAGACCTAAGAGGACATGAGACGAGCAGATTCAGTTAGATTTAGTATGATTAAACCTCTGAGGACATGACCTCTGATAGGACGAGTTGGAGACATCATATTACAGTTAGAGATACATAAGACTATATAGAGTAATTATATGCTTATTGCGGTTAGAGATACATAAGACTATACAGAGTAGTTATGTGCTTATTGACCTCTAGATTGATGAAAATATGTGGGGCATACTAGGGTATATATTGTACCTAATTGTATTTAATCTATTAAGAGTAGAATGCAATTATTTAGTTTGTTCATTATTTCTGTATCATTTAGTATGTATGTAGTGCATGAATATTTGCTTCTCTTTTTGATATCCATTCCTTTTTAGTATTATTATTACGAGTTTTTTTTTGTACGTTTTAAGTATTATTATTATGAGTTTTTTTCGACGTGGGAGTCTCCATAAAAATAATCAACAGTAAAGATATAATTGTAGAATTGTACCGACGAGATCTTACCTGATTATGTCTCGACGAGATGTACCGAATATAACGTTTGGTTTGGATTGGTTTAATTGTAGAAGTGGTTCCGTCCGGACAGGCGGCCGCATCCCCACCCCTTAAAATGTCCTGTCCTGTCAGGTAACTCAAGTCTCTCTCCCTTACTCTTTTGAGAGAGCCGCATAGCAGCAGAGAAATCCTAGGTTCACATATACAGTTCCTCTGTAGCTAGACGAACAAGACGGTTGCATATTACCCCACTCTGATCTTCTCCGTCGCCATTGCAATGAAGATCAAGCACTCCCCAGCAAACTCCGCATCTCAATCGCTGACATCCTCCGACACGAAAATGCTAGTTCGAGAGACGCTGCGCATCAGCGCAAATCTCGCCTCGGCGCCTATTCAGCCAACGGAGGTGGCGGAGGCGGAGCGAACGGTTCTACAAGATTCTCGCTTGGGCGGAGTCGGCAAGGACCAGTTTCTGGATTCGAGCTTGAGGTTGATCTGCTGCGAGGAGGTGGATGGGAGACGGTGGCAGTACTTTTCCGAGAATAATGGCACTGTCGGGACTAGTAGTCACAAGAAATTCAAAGAGAGTTCGATTCGTGCTGTTAGTTTGCAGAATCCGCAGTCTCCTGCTGAGGTGAGCATCTTTGATCGCTTAGATGTTTATATTGGCTAAATTGCACTATTTACCGAGTTTAATGATTTCTTGTGGATAAAATTTGAACATCGCGCGTGCAAAAGCTAGAGATTTGATCACATTTTTCTATCTTTACTTGTATCTGGTCATCGAATACGTTATTGTCTATCCTTATTATATGCGACTAAATTATTTACAGAATAATGCAATTGTTGCAATTATTTTCTAATTAATTGTAAGAGAGACTGATGTTGCAACAGTTGCTTTTAACAGTGGTCGAAATAAATTAATAAAATAAAGGTGTGCCTTGACTGCAAAGTTTAATCTTGATGACCTGTATGCAGTGGAGCCAGGTTTTCGGAATGGAGGGGGCACGGAGATTACTTCATCTAATCTATATCATACATGCACTCAGATTACTTCATCTAATCTATGTATCATACATGCACTTAGATTACTTCATCTAATCTATGTATCATACATGCACTCAGATTTTTATTTCTCAGTTTTTTTTGGGGGGGCATGTGCCCCCCCTTGGTTCTATGTGGCTTCGCCACTGCCTGTATGGGTCATATGCTAATAATACTCTCAACTAGGAATCTGCATGTCTGAAATTTAGTTTTAATACAGGATATGCTAATGATGAGTTAGTTTTTATCTTTTTTGTTTGATCCAGGAGTTGATGTCATTTATAAGGTCCTATGTTGTCCCAGAAGGCTTTCCCCATAGTGTCACACCTTCATATGTGCCTTACATGACATCGAGAGCTTTAAAGGTAATTTTACCGAGAATACACTTCTTTTGATCATTCCATGCATTACATGTACTGGTTACTTTCCATCTGTTCCAGAACGCCGATAGTAATGTTTATTTGATGTAGCACTTCTTTGGCGGAGCAATGAGTGTATTCACAACACAAGCACTCCTTAGTTCACTTGGAGTATCTAAAAGTAGAGCTGTACCAGGTGCTGTTGCAATTAACTGGATTCTGAAGGTATGCATGAGGTCTACTTTGTTTCTGGGTACTTGTTTGTCTGGAATTTCACCTTACACCTTTAGGACATACTAGTTTGGGTAACTTATTGTTGGTCAAAAGGTGCTGAAGGCTTTTACTTTAAGCACTTATCTGCCTAAAGGTCGAGTATTATCTAATAAATATGCAAGATGTACTTCATATGAGCCACTTCATAGGTCTCAAATAGTCCTGCGAATTCATTTGGGAAAAATGTCTTAACTTTAGACTCTGGTATGCAAATTACAGGATGGTTCTGGAAGGGTTGGGAAAATGCTTTTTTCCCGCCAGGGGAAGAAATTTGATTACGATCTAAAGCAGGTGGTTAGGATTGTTAATTTTATTTGTCAGATAAGAAATTATAGTTTAAAATTCCCTAAATTCTATTTCTGGTCGTATATTATTCTATTCAGCTTAGGTTTGCTGGTGATTTACTCATGGAGTTAGGAGCCGTAGTAGAGTTGGTAACTGCAGTTTTTCCTAGTCTGTCTCTTCCATTGGCATGTGCTGCCAATGTGGCTAAGGTAGTTCCACACAATGGCCATTCACTTCATCGTATTTGTCTATTTGATGATGTTCTAGAACACTATGCCTTATCTCATTTTCTTTATAGAATGTTTCTGCTGTAACATCAACTTCAACCCGAACACCAATCTACAAAGCCTTCGCTAAAGGGGAAAATATTGGAGATGTGACTGCAAAAGGAGAGTGTGTTGGAAATGTTGCTGATCTGGTATATGATCAATCAAAATACAGTATTTTATCATCTGTTCTTACTTTGTAACTCAAACTTGCATGGGTTAATACGACTACAGTCTAAAATAAGCTTCATGATTCTACCTTCTTTTATATATTGTTCTGTGCCATGTTTCACGAAGATAATGAATTCAACTACCATATATGTGCATCTTATTTGGTTCTTTGGTAACTCCAAAGTGATGCAAACAAATTAAGTTTACTGGTGTCTCTGGCCAAATTATAACTACGCTTCACCCACAGTTACTTTTGATTTATTTTTGTATGATCTGGAACCAGATTACTTGTACTAATTCCTTATGAATCTGGAAAAGGTGAGAGAAATAAGTGAAACTGAACGGTAAGAAAACATTTCTTTGGAGAATGACATGTCCGAAACCTGCAAATTAAAGGAGGTATTTTGAGGATAAAATGTATAATATTTGGAGATTAGGGTTCTATGTGTTCATCTTGTCTTAATGCTTTCATCTAGGCAACTTGATTTCATTTTTGCAACAATTGTGTTACCGAAGTACATTTTCTTTGTTATATGTGAGTTGGAACTAATTACGGATGTTCTTCTGGTATCTAGCTAGGAACTGGGTTCAGCATAATGATTGCTAAAAGAAACCCATCTTTATACGCCACGTTTGGTCTGTTATCATGTGGATATGTGATGAGCGCTTATCAAGAGGTTTGCTGATAGTGCTTTCATCCTGGCCCTTTTTTTTTGTTTCTTCTAAAACCATTTTTTGTCTACTCCAATTCTCTGTTGAATCCCATTTATTCTTTCAGGTGAGATCTGTTGTCCTTCATACACTAAATCGTGCACGATTCACTGTTGCAGTAGAATCTTTCCTAAAAACAGGTTGGAAGAATGAACTGTTTCACTTCTTCTTCTTTTTGTTAAGCAATGGTCCATTCGAGTACATAGTTTAAAGTGGTCCATTCTCGTTGGACAGAGTTGCTCAGTTGGATGATATTGGATACTTGATGAATCTGATTCGAGTACATAGTTTATAGCAGGGCAATACGAATATGGGTAATACAAAAACGGAGTTGGCAAAGCTATTGCAGCAGGGCAATAAGAATATGGGCAATACAAAAGCATAGTTAGCGAAGCTATAAAATTATTTTCGGATATTGCACTTAGCATACTACTATAGACGTGTATACTTGCCTCAGTAAAAAAAACTTGGAGCTAAATTTACCAAAAGAATCTACTGTTCCTTGAATTGATGTTCACTATGGAGTAAGGTTGGCAAGGATACAGAAGATATCTTTCTCATATTTTAGCCACAAGGAAGTTGTCTCTTTATTGATAGCATGCTTCATCTTTCAGGTCGAGTTCCCAGTTTGCAAGATGGAAATTCAATGGAAAAGATTTTTACTCCCCCATGGAAGCAGCACAGACCTATTCTTCTCGGTGCATCTCTCTCTCAATGATATACTCTCAAAGACAAATTCACGAGCGAGCTATCCAGTGTATTCAGACTAGACTCATCGAACATAATTCTTATTTTTCTCAGGGCCAAGATTTAAAGATGCATTCCAAGACCCTAGTTCTTATCTTGCTTTAAAGCCAGTTTTTGAGGTATCCTACTTCCCACAACAAAATGCTATTCATCGATCAGATATACCGCTTCTAATTATTATGTGCTACAAAAGTTGCGTCTTGAGCCTTCCCTAACCTGTTAAAATGACTTTTTACGGAGCTTAGTTATTTCCTTGGTTACAGAACGAACAATACATTGTAACTTACAATCCTACAAAGGGAAATGTATATGCTCTCTTCAAGGATCAAGCGAAGTCTGATGATATACTGAAAGCTGCATTTCATGTAAGAAAGCTGTCATTTTGATCTGTATTAAAATTCAAGCTACTATTTCTTGCTAAATGCAGAATATGTATTGCAGGCTCATTTGCTTCTGCACACCATTTATGCATCTTATAAGAACCGGAGTTCTTCCGGAAAAAGAGAACACGATCTTTCCGGCAGGTTGCCAACTCAAGGTGATATTCAAGGTCGTATTGCAGAGTCATACAAGATGGTATCTGCTTTATATGGGCCTTTTGTCGACAAAGCTAAAGAGCAGGTAACTTGCTAGACCTGTTTTGAAGCATTTTGATTTCTATATGTTATTTATAATCAGATCGTGAAGTTATATGCATCCGTTACTCTGTTTTGTATTTATTGTGGATTGACTTAATAATTTTAGTTTGAGGTTCAGGCAGAATCTCGTTATAAATAGTAAGTGTTTTCTTTTATTTCAGGGCTGGGTTATGTCTGAATCACTGCTCAATCCGGGCAGAGCCCGACTATGTGAAACGACTGGATAATATACGGAGCAATGCCTTTAGAACCAAAGTTTTTAAAACTTGGCCAAGGTTCCTCCCAAGAGTTTTGGTTATGGCATCCTTTCACGTCTAGGCGAACGAGCTGCAACATTGCGGGCGTAGATGACATCGTGCCTTGCCAGGTTCAGGTTGCCGGGACAGCATCAAGTTTTCAGCATCAACATATTGCTGATTCTGTTGAGGGGCGTTATGCTACTATTGCTGAGGTTTGGTCCTATAATCAACGTATGCTTGGTATTATGTTAATTTTTCATTGTTTTACAGTGTCGCTTGCTTGCTCTCTAGTAAGTTAACTTACAACTGGTGAAGAGTTTTTCAATATTTGAAACTGCAATTTCTGCAGTTATGTAACTTGAACGCCTTTGAACATCAGCTCGTTGTTGATGATAATACAACTTTCGGACTTCGTGGTATATATTTGTGTAATAAAATTGTGGTTGTTCATGGCTTTCCTTTTTTGTTTGACCCTGGTTCCCTGTCCCTACCAAAATGGCAGTAGTAATCCAAAACTGCCCTAGGCAAGAAAAGTTGGACGCAAAAGAGGCTTGGAGGTTGTCTTTTAGGTTATATATGAGTTTTGATCTATCATAACAAACTCAAAATGTTGGCATTTGTTGGAATACATTTATACATGTCTATGCATCTCAGTCGGAGAATCTGATTGGTCTAATCGAGCTGGAGTCAGTTTTAGGCTCCATTTACTAAGTAATGACGTGTTATTAGTGTTGAATTAGGGTATAATACTAGGAATAACTCAGCTTTACCGGAAATTTCCCGTACCTAACCCGGTATGGGGAGTTTTTCGGTGACTTTGGTTTGATGAAAAAAAACTCGTCACCATTTTCGGAATCTTCGCATCGTGGCTTTTTGCAAATTGATTATAGAATTTAATTCTGGGTATGGGATGATAGTTTGGTTTAATTATGTTGCTTTTTAATTTTATATTCATATGGTTTTAGTTGTTTTTTTATAGCTAAGTGATTGAAACCAAATTCTACAATCAGTGTTTAAAAGATTTTGATATGAGAATTTCAAAAATATTGATGAAATTTTTTTTTGTTGTCCCCACATCACCGAATGGAGATGGAGAATTTTTTTTGGATAATTGACCATATATATATAGAAATCTTCATATGCTCAGTACGTACTCAATTTTTTGTAGTATCATCCGTTTT